>CM061556.1:6482069-6489569 GCA_030864225.1 Capsicum baccatum var. pendulum
TCAACAGAATATTGATAATCCAGGTCGGGCAACAAATCCTGATGATGAGGACCTGCGCGATGAGGAGCTACTAAACCCACGGCATACTGTTGAGATGGCGGCACCCATGCAGAGAAGAGATTGTCAAGCTAGGTTTAGTCCTGAACGCCGAGCTATGCAAATACCGTTCGATGATGATGATGATGATCTTGATGAAGCTGGCGCCACAGGAGCCATTATTCTGCCACCCTTGGCACCTGGAGCAAAGTTCAATATCACTAGCACCATGATTCAGCTTTTGCAACTCAAGGGATTATTTGGTGGACTAGCAGGCGATGATCTGAATATGCATCTGATCAACTTTATTTCTACATGCAAGTCATTCAACAATCCTGGCATTGGACAGAATGTAATTCGACTGTGCTTATTTCCATTGTCTCTGTCTGGGGAGGCAACTCTATGGTTGAATGGGCTGACTCCTGATTCTATTACAAATTGGAGGCAATTGAGAGACGCTTTCCTAGAAAGATTCTTTCCGCCATCCAAAAGAGCATAATTAAGAGATGAAATCAACAATTTTTGGCAGCTTCCAACTGAAGCCCTTCATGAAACATGGGAGAGGTTCAAGACGAAGCTAATGAGGTGCCCAAACCATCACTTGACCAATGTCCACCTAATGGAGATACTATACAGAGCCTTGAATTCAATAACTAAACCAGTGGTGGATAATGCGGCTGGAGGATCATTTATGGACCCCACCTTTCGTCAAGCAAGCAATATGCTAGATCGTATGACGAAGCAAAGTAGAGCTTGGCATACCAGGGATTCTGAGGTAGCAATCCCCACTTTATCTATTGGCATGACTGCAG
Source organism: Capsicum baccatum var. pendulum (assembly GCA_030864225.1). Lineage (NCBI taxonomy): Eukaryota > Viridiplantae > Streptophyta > Magnoliopsida > Solanales > Solanaceae > Capsicum > Capsicum baccatum. The sequence continues at coordinate 6,482,918 of CM061556.1, forward strand.
ACCAAAGGAGAAGAGAAGAAGAACGTGATCAAGATTTGGCGCACATGAAAACACAAGTGGATCTTCTTACAAAGCATCTATTATCAGGGAAGACCGAAAAAGTTAAAGCTGTTGCGTCAAAAGGAAGAAACGAATCTGATTCAGAAGAAGAAGCCAACTACTTGAACAATCAAGGGGGTTTACGAGGTATTACCCAAGGAAACCAAGATCGGAGCTATTATGATATATCTGGATACAAGGACCGCGATCAAGGTAGTTGGAAGAATAATTCAGACAGGAGTGGTTTGTATATTCCTCCTAGAAATCATGAGGCTGAGGCGTCTGATTTCGAAAAGATGTCTATGGAAGATATGATGGCCAAGCTGCTGAAAGGAGTGGAGGCAACAAATATGGGCGTAACTGAGGTGAAGAACGATTTGTCTTCAATGAATCAGTTGGTTGACTCATATTCCATTGCAATAAGACAACTAGAGAAACAATTGAGTCAACTTTCAGCAGCAATTAATCAAAGAAAAGCCGGCACACTACCCAGCGACACTGTGCCAAATCCAAGGAACGAAGGATCATGCATGGCTATCACTACCCAAAGTGGTAAGGTGCTGGAAACTTCAGCAAAAGGCAAATAAGTGGTTGATGAAGTAGTGGACATTGATGATAAGGCGACAGAAGAAGCATCCACAGAAAAAGGCCACAATGGCCATGACGTCGACTCCAACAGATTGTAACCTGAAAAAGCTAAAAAACGGAAGAAAGAGGAGAAGAAAGCCATGGAGAGAAAAATTCCATACCCACCACCACCTTTTCCTCAAAGATTGAAGAAGGTGGCAGATGACACGAAGTTCAGCAAATTCATGACTATGTTGAAACAGCTGACCATTAATGTTCCATTGGTGGAGGCACTTGAACAAATGCCTGGGTATGCAAAATTTATGAAGGATATTTTGACAAAGAAGCGGGCAGCAAGTTATGAGTTGAAAGATGATGTTCATCACTGCAGCGCAATTGCTACAAGATCGCTAGTTCAGAAAAAGGCTGACCCCGGTGCTTTCACTATTCCTTGCACTGTTGGATCTATGAATTCTGTCAAGGCATTGTGCGATCTGGGTGCTAGCATCAATTTGATGCCACTATCTGTCTACAGGAAGTTGGGGTTAGGCGATCCGACACCAACCAATATGAGGCTCGTGATGGCTGATAGGTCGGTCAAACGACCTGTGGGTATCTTGAATGATGTGTTGGTGAAGGTTTCTTCATTCATATTTCCTTCAGACTTCGTTATTCTGGATTGCGAGGTGGATTCTGAAGTTCCCATAATCTTGGGACGTCCTTTCCTTGCAACTGGAAGTGTGCTTATTGACATGAGAGCTAATGAGCTTTTGTTTCGATTGAATGATGAAGTGGTCCGCTTTGATATATGCAAAGCAATGAAGCAACCCAGCGATATGGATGTGTTCTCCGTAGCTTATGAGGATAAGAAAACATTATCTATAGAGAAACAGCTTACTATTGTGCCATTGTCTGCTGCGCTGCTGAATGTTGAGCATGAGGATGATGAAGATTATGAAGAAACTATGTGTGCTCTAACAGGAATAGGGTCCTATTATCATACTCCTAAGAAGTTCGACCTTGATCTTACAAATCAACCTTCACAAACAGAGAAGACTTCCATTGAAGAGCCACCAATGCTAGAATTGAAAGGGCTCCCCAATTACCTAAGGTATACGTTCTTGGGATATGGAAATACACTTCCGGAGAGTGTTGCGGATGATTTAAGTGAACAACATGTAGAGGCTCTCATCTCTGCTCTGATGAGGAACAAGAGAGCGATGGGTAGGAAGATTGATGATATAATTGGTATCTCTCCTGAGGTATGTATGCACAAGAGTCGTATCGAAGAAGATTGCATGCCTACAAGTAAGTATCAGCATCGTCTGAATCCATTCATAAAACGATGCCCCATCTATCTCGACGAAGTCTAAGTACTCGAGGTAACCATGTCATGCCACGACAATAAATAAGGCGCTAGATGGGAGGCAACCCATCGCTTATCATTTCTCGTTTTACATTTTTTGTCTTTCTTTCATTCTAGTACATATTTTGCTTTTGATAAATGAAAAATCCAAAAATAAGAGTCGTGCCACGACCAAAACCAAGGCGCTTGGTGGGAGGAAACCCATCGTACTAATCGTTTTCATTAGTTTTGAGCAAATGTAGGTGCAAGAGGTATTCAACGAGGAGATTGGTTTCAAACGACGATTTGGATGTATTGTATGGTAAAGGTGGTAAGTTAGGAATAGTGATGCATAAGGCTATGGATTGAGCGTTGCTCATGCCAAAATAGGCATTGAGGAAGGCTAGGCCTAGGTAAAACTAGGCCACGAACAATGCAAAACCTATACTATAGCCTAAGGTCTCGAAATCTAGTGTGCAAAGACATAGGCACCGCCCATGCTTAAGTGTGCTATACACTATGCGCCGCCTATGATATAGCATTATGTCTCAGTATCTCAAATGCCATACACTATGCGGCGCATATGTCCCTAAATGCTATGCACTATGCGCTGCATATGTCCCTAAATGCACTATACTATGCGCCGCCTATACTATGATTATGTAAAGCATTATGCGCCGCATAGAGGTCATTTTTGTCTCCAAAACCATTTGTAAATGGGTCAAAACCCGACCCATTCTTTTCCTATATAAAGGGGACTTAGTCTTGAAACATAACCACATTGGAAATTGACCTAAAGGCGCCGCACATCCACCCAAATCATCTCAAAATTCTTCTTTTTTGCTCTTCCAATTCACAAGACCATCTCCAAAGGCTCCAATCACGTAAGTACTCTTTTATTCTTCATCTATTTCTCGTAAGTACTACGTTACTATGTCTATTATGAATTGCTACATCTTGAAGGGTTATTGGTGATGTTAATGTGTTTGGATTGTTGATACAAAACCATGTGAGTAAACATATACGTTAGGATAATCTTGACTTGTTTCCGACTTGAATTTGGTTTTACTAGCCTTGTTATACTATTTGCGGAATTGCTATGGTTATGAAAATTGCTTAAGCTTGATACTTGGATACTTACATGTTAGACTATCCCGTTCATCGGGATAAGACTTATAGTTGCCTACCGACTTAGGAGGTTGTGATTGTTGAAAATAACTATACCATGATGTAACCCCTATGTAGTAGTGTTTTTATACCTAACATGAAAGTAGTGCACTGGCTGCAAGTAGTGATGCATCGCTGATTTTCTTGTCGGAATATAGTTCCTAAAACGTATGTCGACGAAGTTCAAGTAATCGACTACATTCACTTCTTTGTTTTGTATTAACGAACCTAAGTGTGGGGTGGTACCCCAATGGCTTGTTTATAGATTGTTTCCTTTGAGTTGATGCTAACATGAATATTGTTTAAGTCTCAGGAACAATGGCACCTAAAGCGCGACAAGATAAGGCTACCACTTCCCAAAAGGGAAGAAGAGAGGTCGCAAGGACCAAGGAGAATCATCCTCCATGCAACTACCCCGCCGAATGTTTGGAATAAAATGGGTTCTTGAGGAGGAATCCAAAGAATGGTACAAGAACAACAAGGAAAGAAAATATGTTCACGTCGACTTGATCAGTAAGGACACCCTAGCAAAGAAGGAGCTGCGTATGTTGGCGAAAATAATGGCGTTGAATCTGGATTTCATATTCCGCGACATGGGAGAATGTAATCTCGATTTGACAATGGAATTCTATGCCAACTGGTCGCCGAAAACCACAGGCAACGAAGTCAAGATTCGGGGCCAAGTGTTACAGCTCAACGCGGATTTGATCAACTCCTTTCTTGGCTTACCTTCGGTCGACCCAGCACCATTCAAAGAGCTGTACAGTAGGCCTCCTTATAGAGAAATACGACACACACTTTATGGAAGTAGATCCATGGCAAGGTGGGGCAGACACCGAGACACAGGACGACACAACACCTTCCCCTATGCTCCATTGAATAGGGAAGCAAGAATCTGGTTACGTATTGTCAACTCATGCCTTATTCCTGGGACTCAATACACCAAAATATCAAGAGATAGAGTATGTTTGGTCTATGCTTTGATGACGAATGTCCCTATCAACTTTGGGGCGATCATTCGCTCTACAATGCGGAAGGCCAGACTCCACAAAAGGTCCCACTTCACTTTTGGTAATCTGTTGACAGCAATCTTGCGGAAGGAGGATATCGAAGAGGAACCAGCTGATCACAAACTCCCACATAACCCGAAGAAGGTTGACCTCACAAAGGTCAAAGATACTGAAACAACTCATGGTGTCAACCTTACTACTGTGGAAAGATATGCTCGTGATGAGAGTTTCTTTCGTCATCTTTATGGCATGACATGATTTACTATGATGAGTGGTGGACGTGTTCCAACTGCTGCAGAGCTCCAACAGCTGGACCACGACTATCCAATGAACATGCATGCATGGGAGATGTGTGGAGTGGGCGTATACTTTGAGGAACCTCTAGACGATGATGTGCCGACCGATGACAATCGACGCTTGCCAGACTCCGACGAGGAGGAGAACTCTGACGACGACTCTTATGATGATTCCGATGAAGGGGGTATGACCCCCTACATTGAGGAAGAGTCCGACTGACCAGGTTCTTCGTATTTATTTTCCACTGAGGGCAGTGTCCCGTTTAAGTGTGGGGTGGCGGTATCGCATGCTATACTTCTGTATCGCATCTATGTTTGTTTACTCTGTTTACTTTGTTTTATTTTTGTGTTGTTTCTTAGGAATAATTTTTTTAGCTTCGCATGAAATAATTCCAATAGGCAACATGAGATTATAACAAGAGTATGTGCTACAATTATGACCATTGAGACGTTTAGGCTCTAATTGTGACTCATTATGTGATATTGTGTGGTTCAATTCCTTCACTTGTTGGGTTAAGAGTCTATATTACTTCCAAATAAATTCAACCATGTGCCTTGTGTGTGTGAGATTAATAGTATATTCTATGTTTGTGGCTGATGCTAGAACTTGCCTGGTATGTATGCAAAGCGAAAATAAGGAGTGTAAGTTTAGGAGATGATTTAGGTATTTCTTTGGCAACCTACATATGTTTACCTTCGTTTTACCTACCCTTGGACATCATCCTAGTTAAACCCTTTTGAGCCTTTAGCCTATTTCTTTGACAACCTTGTATGTAAGCCTAATCCATTTTTTCAAGACCGTGATTTGATCCAAATTCCTAAGTTCTTTAAAGTATAAAGTCATGTGACAATATAAGAGGAATTGGGTAAGTATGATGCTTTAAATTATAATGGTGCTTGAATGTGTTATGAAAAAGAAAGTGCTATCATAAGAGGTATGTTGTGAAAAGAAGAAGGAAAAAGAAAGCTGAAAAGTGAGTTATGTTTAAAATTGAAAATCAAAAGAGGAGAACAAGGGTGGTAGAAGAAAACAAGAAGAAAGGATGAAAGAAAAAAGTGTCAATGATACAATGTGATGTATTAAAGTGCTTAGGAACTTAGTCACTATTTCCGGCCAAAATAGCTGATCCTACCCGTCCCCTAGCCTACATTACAACCATCAAAAGACCTACTTGATCCTAATCTTAACATTCTGACATTTAGTGGAGTATCACACTAAGGGCAAGCCTATGGTCATCAGTTGCTACATATGAATTCTTTGTGAGAGTGAGAGCAAGGATATTTTGATACCCATGTTTGAAAAATATGCTATACTTGTGAGTGACTATGGGTAATATATTGTGAGACACATATGGTTGATGAGTTTTTGATAGTTGTACATGATTCTTTGTGACTTAACCTTTGAATATGAGTTGACCACCATCACGAGTCTATGCTAGTGGTTAAATTGTTTCTACTAATGAGCAGAAAACTACTCTTTGTTAATGATTGCTATGCTTGTGTTGACGAATATTTTATGTTGATACTGTGAAACCCTAAGTTGATGTTTAGACGAACATGATAGTTTGTTCGAGGACGAACAAAGCTTTAAGTGTGGGGTGTTGATGATAGGCGAATTTACCGCCGATAACACTAGATTTTGCCCATATTTTAGCCAAGTTTTGAGAACAAATTATATATTTCATGCACTTTTAGTCCTTTTTCCTGTAAGTGAGCTAACGAACATGATTAGCAAAGTTTCAGGTATAAATGATGCAGAAATCAGCATTTTATGGCTTACTTGACGCCAAAGAAAGCTCACGAAGGAAGGAAAGGGAGCTTGAACGCCTAAAGGACCAAAATTGATACATGGAAAATCTGTCCCGGGCTAAAACAACATTTCTGAAGACTTTGGGGACTTGCAGTAACTTATTAGGATTAGGATAATGATACATTAACCTAGTACAATTGGGTTAAGTATTTCATTAGCTTAGTAGGATTTGGTTAAGTATTTCATTAGCTTAGTAGGAATAGGATATGGGTATTATAAATACCCTATCTTGCTAGAGATTTTTATTCATTCACTTACTATTCCAGTAATTCTAATTCTTCCATTAATTCTATTTTTAGTCCTTTTCTATTCTTCTATTAAATTCCACAACAAGAGAGTACTTTGCAAAGGACTTCACGCCATCCTCACCCTTACACCTAACGTGCAAATCTTTAGTGGGGTACAATGATCATGTTTA
>CM061556.1:13539569-13742069 GCA_030864225.1 Capsicum baccatum var. pendulum
CACTAAATAGCTGAAGTATTACCCTTAGGTGGTGGTGGTGGGGCTGAGGAATTTTATTGAGATTTAGCACCTCCAAAACTTCCTCTAGCATATGGACAGACCCTTTGAATATGACCTGGTTGGCCGCATAAATAGTATACTAACCTGCCAAACTGGTACTTTCCTTGATGATACTTCCCATACGAGTTACAATAAGGGTATGACCTAGAAGGTTGCATCACACTCTTTTGCGACTATGTATCATGTACTCTCGACCTGTTATTTGGAAGAAAGTGAGAAAGTCGCTGATCACCTTGGGGCCTTGGCACTGCGGCGCTAGATGATGACTGAGCGTTGCTGCAAAACTTCTTTTTAGACCACCTATTACCCCAATTACCCCATTGGTGTTGACTATTATTCTGGTCTATATATCTAGCCCTCTTGGCCTGCCTGTCCTTCTTTCTTGCCTCTGCTAGCCTTTTCTTCTGCTCTTCTATCTGTTTCATATAAATGGACAGCCTGGAGAAATCCACGTCTCAGTTTTACATTGCTTCTTTGCATTCCAATACCAAATCATTTGAGAGGTCGGATGCAAACTTTCTCATGTGAGCTCTCATATTACCCGCCAATTCTAGAGCATAATAGGATAACTGGTTGAATTTCAGTGTGTACTCCTTGACACTTATTTTCCCTTGTTTCAAATTTATGAATTCTTCGGCCTTTGACTCCCTCAATTCCTTGGGAAAGAATCGATCTAGGAAAGCCTCTACTAACTCACCCCATATAGAAGGATCAGGATCACTACACTTTGAATCTTTCTATTCATTATACCACTAATTTGCCACATCCTTCAACTGATAGGCCACCAACTCAACCCCTTCAACCTCATTCACGTGCATAACTCTAAAAATTTTCTCTAGTTTCAATGAACCCTTAGGGGTCCTCCTCAACCTTATTGCCAGTGAATATAGGTGGGTTCATCCTCATGAATTGACAAACCTGGGTAACCTCAGATAAACTAGACACAGAACCCATATCTTCAGATCGATGGGTATGCGAGGCCACCAGCTGTGCAATCATATGGATGTACTATCGAAACTCAGCATTCAAAACATCCCTCTAAGGAGGCTGAGGATGGTTAACACCGGTCCGTAGAGCCCGAGGTGGACTTTCCAGAACTGGAGGAGCTCCCAGAGTGGAAACAAACTTTGGGGTACGAGCTCTATTATGGGTACGCATCCCATAAGTGAGACAAACATTCTTAGCTTGGATGTTTTGTTCGTTGGTCCTACGAGGAGGCATGATTAATTTTCTGAAATACAGGGAATCATTGGTTAGAGGAAATTCAGACTCTACAACATGAACTAAATTATGAAAGAAAGAGAGAGATATTCCTAAACACCTTGAAGCCTCCTGGTTATAAGTGTAACGCACTACACGCTCATAAAAAGGACTCTACCCGATGCAATTTTGCAGACACACTGAGATGATGAACCATGCTCTGATACCAAGTTTTTCATGACTCGAGCTGAGGCCCTAGACGCAACGATCATCCCAAACCATGAAGCCCCAATCGCCCTTCCTATCTGGAAATCATGCACACCACTCGTATATTATTAAGAAATGTAGAAAATATAATAAGACGAAAACATGGTCAATCTCTTAGTTCAATTGAATAATACAAAATTAAGTTTATAACATTCAAAACACATGACACCAGTCTGCGAAATCTCTAATGATATGAAAATCAACATCTTATCTAAGCTGGGATAATGCCCCCAGTTGGACCAAAAAAAAAATGAAATAAAAATGTTCTAAAAATAGGCTTTTCAAAATAAGGGGGGCTCTCCAGCTGCACACTTCTGTCTCACAAATCTATGGCTTAGCGGGCCCTCTTAACTGAGCCTCAGACCCTGAAATATAGGCGGTCAATACAAATGTACTGGTATGCAGAGCATTCCAAAATAATGTGCTTTTATATATAACATAAGTGAGATCATTCCATAAATCATTATGCATGGAGTAATTTAAAACACATGGGCAATCTCAAATGATCTTAAAGCAATTCTGTAAATACAATTTCTTTCGTTGTGAGCGAGGTGGTACTCCTTAGATATCAGAAAGTATCCCACTGGCTATATGGGATCTTTCCTTAACTCGGCGGCCAAGCCCCCAACCCAAGTTTGCCACAAGGGTTGGAGTATCTGAATTTGATACGCCATAGGGTACTAGGACAACGTATAATCCCTATTTTGGGACATAATAAATCCGTATCGGCAAAACACGATTTCGAGCAATGAATCATATGACTCATGCCTACTTTGGGTAATCATATAACTCTCTTAGTGCCCACTTTTAACCTATTCTGAACATGTATTTTTCTGAGTTCAAAATCTAAAATCTGAAATGAAATCTATATTCTTTTTTGAGTTTATCATGGACTTATCTGATGTGGTATTGTCATACCAAGACTTGTAACTCATACTTCTCGGCCATACTTTATCAAGTTACAACTCTTTTCAAGCAAAACAATGTTTAGACCACCAAATCTTTCAAACAATGCAAGAGGGTTGTATGTTAAAATTCATGAAAGCTTATATAAAGATTTCCCTCTTTCAATTCACAAACACGTGGTGATCACTTACTTTTGTAACAAGGCATGCAACTCTTCAAATCATCACTTTTCTTTTATATTAACAAAAAAAACATCCTCTCTTCAGTTCATAACCAAAATCAAATCTTAAATAATAGTAAAGACATTTGTATCATGCTTCTCAATATGAAATTGAATAGTGCATAACATATGAAAACAAGGTATTTTGTAACAAGAGAGGGATTATAATTCTCCAGGCTCTCAATTTGATTTTTCAATATCAAACCACATGCATACATTTATATATACGAACAAATCGAGTTTAACAGGGAAGTCCTTAAGACCAAACATTTTTATCAAGAAAGTTTTATAATGCATAATTGTAAATGTAAATTCAAACCCCTTTGTAAGTTCATGATTTTCCAATATTTAATCATGATTAAAACGGTTTCACCATGCCCATGTAGTTTAGGAAAACCCCACGTACCTTAGATTACTTAATATGGGGAATGGAATACAACTCTTGACTTGTTTCTTGAAAATTCTTGAACTTAAGGATGGATTATTAATCTTTGGGAGGGAGTTAGGGTTTGTTTAATGATAAATTTGAGTGGATTTGAGTCTTTTATGCCCTAAAGATGTTTTAATCTACTGTTTACACATCTTGGGATTATAGGGAAAGGATGATACTGTCCCTCAAGTTTAAAAACGTTCATCCATACCCAGTTTCTACCCAGTGATGTGATGCATCGAGGTGTCCGACGTGATAGCCATCGCGGTGTATCGACATCGCATCAGCCTTTTGTTATCAAAATCCAAACATACCCCATCCCTAGTCCAAAAAATCCAAAACTCTCCCGAGACAACCCCTTTACACTCCTGAACATAAATCAACTTAAAAATCCACTTCTCAAGGTCAAAAAGATCAATTTAAAAATCATTAATGTTTAAGATATTAAAAATAAGGCTAAGTTATTTCAACACTTAGAAAATTTTTAGGTTATGAGCTACCTATGCAAGTCACCAAAAGTAGTACTAAGTCAAAAATTCTACGGGTGTTACATAAACACAGGGGAATGTGCACCCAAGGGTGCGATCTAATAATCAATGAAGTAGTTGGTAACCATGGTTTAAATTCCAGCAGACACATAATAAATATTAGGTAATTTATTTTATTTGTCCTCGTATTGATGGATAGAGTTACATGGAAACTGCTACTAGTGGGACAAGTGACTTATATTTCATAAAATTAATCGAGGTGCACGGAAGCTGATTCAAACACAACAGTTATCAAAATATTGACAAGAATTACAGACCAAACTTGGGAAAAAAAATTTGGACCATTTCTCAATTTGTGTGTGTCATCCTTGTGCAGGGGCCATGCTCATCTTCTCTGTATCATTCCAATTTTATCAGATGTCCCCAAAGGGACAAACATATACCTCAATGTTCTACAATATAAACTCAGTGAAGAAACTTTTCGCAGTCAATGTGGGAGAAATATCTGCTTGCTTGTTGGGTTTCATTTGTGGTTATAGGCCTGGACTGCTGTTTACTCTTTCTGTTCCACTTGTGTTTGGACTTGAACCATAATGGGCTGGGCCAAGCATGAATACAATACAAAATAGGCAGCAATCATATAGATATACTCATGTTCTAACCAAAAAATGTCACAACAGGAAGTGCTCACAAAAATGCAATTTTGGAAAATACAAGAGCAATGAATCAAATAAAGGAGAGCCATGGAGTAACTCATAAAGTTGCTGCCGTGAGACTAGGAGGTCAGAGGTTCAAGCCTTGGAAACAGCCTCCGACAGAAATGCAAGGTAAGGCTGCTACAAAAGATTTTTCTGGTTAGGCGCTTTTTTGGCACATAGCGGGAGCTTTAGTAAACCGGATGACCCTTTCTTTTTGCATGCAATGAGATAATAGATTAAAGCATCACAAATCTAGAGAAACACAAAACCAGTAAGTGCAATAATGTTCTTAAAATTATGAGGATTTTCGCCAGTACTTAAGAATAAAACCATCTAGTGGGCAAAATAACCCTGCAAGACATGAATAAGCCACTGTTCCTGTTGCCAGAGTTATCGGGGGGAGGGGGGGGACTTAAAGCACACTTAAGCACTGAAGTGAGGCTCAAAACTTTTTGAGAGCTTCACCTCGCATTATGTGCATTTCACTGTCATTATCAAAGGGGGGCTTAAGGTGCGCTTAAGCCCTGAAGCGAGGCTCAAAACGTGTTGAGAGCTTCCCCTTGCTTTATGTGCACTTCACTGTCGTCATCAAGTTTCTAGGGCATACTTTTCCTTGCCAATGAGTCTCTTCCGAAGAGGCGATACTAAACATATGATGTTTCACTTTATCGTAACTGTTTATCAATTTCTTTGTTCATATATTTGTCATTCATGTTTACAATCATTAGTCTTGTACTAAACATAAATATTTGTATTTTTTCTCCCTTGGCGCTTTAAACCCCAACATGCCTTAGAGCTTTTCTGCAAAATCAATACTGTAATTAAGCAATCGTTTCTTTTGCATATCAGTTTTCAACTTCCCATCAACAACGGGTAAATCTATAGGACATACATGTACGCACCTTCTGGTTAATTCGCAGCTGAGGTATCACGGGCCAATGTATTACTAGTTAAGGAACTAACAAGTAGAAAATAGTTACTATTCATCACATTGAATTCTCCATTCAAAAGAATCATTGTTATTCTTCTACTCTGACTTTAAATCAATGGAATAGTCTCTCTCTTTTAGATTTAGCCTTTATGTAATGATCCTTGAGGTTAGGATTGTTACATTAAACTGAAATAAAGTAGAATATGTAACAATCCTAACAAGCCACGGAACCTAAATAACCTCATCTGATCAAAATTCAAGCATATGAACTCTAGCAAAAAGGCATCAGAGTGGATTTTATTGATCCATCACTGCACAATGATTCTCAGAACAATTGAGATACATGCAACTTGCACTCTTGTGTGTCCAATAAAAATGGGAAGACCAACCATCGATGTTGGAGGTATACTCCATGCTCAAAAATGAAACTGAAGTGTTGCCCAATCCTTAAGTTCCTGCCTTTTCCAAGAACAAAAACAGTACCACACACGAAACTTTAGTCACACTTGATATACCTTGTTCAGATAATAGTCTCACTATTTCCGAACTCATAGGTCGTTAACACTTCAAAGTTTTGGTAATTAATTTTACCTCAGATATGGTTTTTTCATCTATGTTTCCTTACTTGATCATCCTGCCACACTTAGCAACTTCTTTCATAGGTTTCTGTGATGAAGGAAAGTAGTTTAAGTAGTGAATTGGAGTATGATGAACGTGGAGTCATGAATGATTATGGTGTACAACAACAACAAAAAATCCAGTGTAATCCTATGAGCCGAGTATAGGAAGGGTGGTGTGTATGCAGACCTTGCCCCTTGTACTCTCTCTATATACAAAGTACATACACGTATTCAAGGAAAAAATGAATCTTGTGGTATGGCTATGAAAACAGCCTGTTTCAGAAATATAGAGTAAGACTACGTCAGATAGATCAGATAGATCCTTGTGGTCCGGTTATTTCTCCCTGACCACGCCCATAGTGAGATCTTAGTGCAACAGGCTACCATTTTTTACATCTGTTAAGAATCTCAAACATGAAGCTTTGGGTTGAAACAAGTTATAATCTTTCTTGCATCCATTAAGGAAAATTACAAGAATCTTGTAGCTCACAACAAGTCACTCTTAACTCGAAACTACGGCACACAAGTATTGCATCATTTCACAAATCCAGGAATAAAAAAACATAAAACCAATAAGTTAGACCTATACCATGACTAAAGGAGATCAAATTAAAGAATGCTAAAAGTTTCTTTAAGGAATAATGCACGTGATTTATTTTTTATTTTTCTCCAGCCTTTTTTACATTACAACTCCTAGTCAAATTATGATTGTTATTTTTGGTAGAAAATAGGTTTTCTTTTATGGTAAGTTTAATATGTTTTTAGTTGTAATAACACTATTTAAGGAGGAGTTGATGATCAATCAACCAATACAACTTTACAAAAAAAAAATCCCCGCATTCTTCTCTAACACATCTCTATTAAAACCAACAATTGGTATCAAAGCTATTTTTGTTGAGGGACCTGTGAGTGAAGAGATGAATTCTGAAAATAGTTTTCATGAATGGCTCCATCCATTTTTTATAGTGAAAATTATCAATTATGGGTTGTGAGAATGAAAACTTACTTGGAGGCTCTTATCTATGAGAAGCTGAGGAAGAAGATTATGAAATTAATCTACTGCCAAATAATCCCACCATAGCCCAAATCAAGAGTCACAAGGAAAGGAAAGCCACGAAGTCCAAGGCGAAGGCAACTCTGTTTGCTTTTGTTTCAACAACTATTTTTACAAGAATTATGTATCTCATATTACCAAAAGAAATTTGGGATTATCTGAAGAAAGAATATACTGGAGAAGAAAGAATCTGAGAAATGCAAGTACTAAATTTAATAAGAGAGTTCGAGTTGCAGAGAATGAAAGACTCTGAGATAATTGAAGAGTACCTGGATAGATTACTTGCATTGTTAACAAGGTAAGATTACTATGCACTGAATTTAAACATTCAAGAATTGCTGAAAAAATTCTTGTTATAGTGCCCGAAAGATATGAAGCATGTATAACTACCTTGAAAAATACACAAGATCTGTCCAAGATTACCTTGGCAGAGTTGTTAAATTCTTTTTAGGCACTGGAACAAAGGAAACTTATGAGGAAAGATGGTATGGTTGAAGGAGTGTAGCCAACCACAAAACTCAAAGAAAGAGTAAAAATTTAAAAATTACCCACCTTGTGTGCACTGTGAAAAAATGGGTCATCTTCCATATAGATATTGGAAAAGGTCAGATGCAAAGTCCATCAAAAGCAATCAACTTGACCATGAAACAGTGATTTACAAAAGAAAATTTAAGAACCATGAAGCTGCACGTGTGGTCAATGAAGAAAAAGAAGAAGACCATCTTTTTGTTGCAACATGTATCTCAAGTAAGGTTTCAACAAATTTTTGGTTGATTGATAGTGGTTGCACCGACCACATGAATTATAACAAGAGTTTGTTTAAAGAATTAAAGCCTACTAAAATATCCAAAGTTAGGATCGGAAATGATGACCAGATTCTTGTTGAAGGAAAAGAAACCGTTATCATCAAAACAAGTTCAGGTAATAAAGAAATTTCAAATGTTTTTTTATGTACCTGATATTGATAAAAACTTATTGATTATTTATCAGTTGGTAAAAAAAGGATACAAAATATCCTTTCTGGATAAGCATTGCTTCATCATTAATGATGGTGCTGGAAAAAAAGTTTGATACATTAAGATGAGAGGTAAACATTTCTCATTTGATCCAATGGAAGATGTTTTTGTAGAAGATGAAAAAGATCATAGGCTGAAAAAATTAGAAGATGATCCTCGAATTGAAAAATCACAAGCAATATGTGAACCTGCTAGGTTTAAAGGAACTTTTAATGTTCCCAAAGGAATTCAAGCAATGGAGAAGTTATCTTCATTTCAAAAGAATATAATGGGTAAGTTGAGATTCAAGGTGAAAACGAAGCAGGAAGACATGACAAAAGAATTTAATAGTCAAGAGTTGTATTCAAGACGAGAAGTGAATTTATTTCACTACAAGCCAAACGGTGAATCTACAAATTTATTCACAAGGTCACTTTAGGTTATCAAGTGTGGAGATCGCAAGACAGAAGACCAAATTTTACAGATCCTAAAGCAAGGAGGAGTGTTAAAAGTTGCTTTAAGGAATAATACAAGTGATTTATTTTTCTCCAACTTTATTTTTACATACAACTCCTAATTAAACTGGGATTTCTATTTTTTGTAGGAAACTGATTAGTTATTTCTGTTATTTTTGGTAGCAAATAGGTTGTTTTTTATGTCAAGTTTAACCTATTTTTGGTTGTAATAACAACTATTTAAGAGGGAGTTCATGATCAATAAAATATACAGCTTTACCCATCCCCCAAAAAAAGAAAAAAACCCTCTCTGCGTTCTTCTCTAACTCATCTCTATTAAAACCAACAGTAATACATAAATGTTCCTTTTAACTTGACTTCAACTTTCATATCTGTACTTCAACTTTGGGTATGCACAATAGACACTTAAACTTGTATAAAGTTGAATAAGTACACATATAAATCATATGTGGCATCTTACGTGTCCAATTCAGGTCCTACATGTAGTATGCCATATAGGACGCATATGTCTATTTGTTCAACTTTATGCAAGACTTGTGCACATCCAAAGTTGGTGGTCATAGTTGTGAACTGATGGTAAGTTAAAGAGCATACTTATGTATTATGTCTTTATATTTTCATGTGTACTTTGTAAATCAAGGGAATTTTAGCTAAGAAAACTTTCTTGTTACCACAAATACTTGCAATAGACTAAATGCCTATGCTGCTCGGCTCTTCAATAATATTGATGGGTGTGTATCTAACCCTCCAAAGTAGTGTATTTTTGACGGATCCGACACGGGTAAGAGATAGTATTTTCGGAGAGTCCAAGCAACATAGCTCAATGTTACAAGAAGTTGCATTTTGCTTCGTCAACAAAAATAGAAGTAGAGGCCTTCTTTTTCTAGTTTAAGAAAAAAGCATTCTCTTTCTTTTGTCTTCTCCTATGCCAGGCCGGCGGAGCTAGAATTCTTCTTATGAGTTCAGTACAACCCAGTAACTTTGACCCCAAAACCTTGTATTTGTATTAAGAAGTCCACTTAATATGTAATACAATTTATTTTTAACAGTAAAGTTGTCTTTTCTAGATCATCCTAGAAACTCAAAATTCTAGATCATTGTTTGTTCGCATGCTCAAAATGAAGTAAAAGGAGACCGGGAGTAGGGTAAATTAAGGCATAATACATAAACATGCCCTTTGACGTGACATCAAATTACATCTATGAACTCCAACATTTGGTGTACACAAGTAGACACTTAAACTTGTATAAAGTTGAACAAGTAGACACCCACGTATAAGGGATAGGAAATAAAGTTGTGGGCTCCAAAAAAAATTACAAAAGGAGGGTTAGGATATATATGGAAAAAGCTACTACATATCAACAACTATTATGTTTGATCCCATAATTTTGATATTTCAATGTATTCAATATTGGAAAAGTTACTAATATAACAACCAATATTATATACCTTTTTCATTTTCCAGAAGAGAATATTACAACTTCCATTATATGTTGACACATCCAAGGACCATACGGACCCTGGCTGTTACTTCGAGGTAATTACAAGAGCTAAATCAGCCAACTTCATCTCTCACGGTAATATTCAGACTTTCCACATTCGTATTAGCAATCTCTATAAGGACCTCCTGGAATGAATAGGATCTAAAGCATAGTGTTGATGCAGTAGCTTTTGTTGCAAAATGCGTCCTAAAAAAGTACTAACATGCTTTTTTGGGCATAGTGAGCCAGCATAATGGGGGAATGAAGAATGTCAGCAATCTCGAAAATACACACATGTACAAAGGAGCAGAAAGAAAAAAGTACAACGTGACAATCGAATATCCTTCCTAGGAGATTAATTAAAAATAGCATTTCCCATTTGTCAACCTTTTCTTAAAATAGCATTTCCCATTTATCAACCTTTTTTTTTTTTTTTGTAAAATGTGCACGTGTCATTAGGAAATAAAATATAGACAAATATCTATGCAAACATTTAGAATAAAATATAATAATAATGTTGCATCACATGTGGCCCCCACAATTACATCAATCAAGTCAAACTTTCCCTCCCTTGACAGTGGTTTTGTTTGCTTCCCCTACCACTCTTCCCCCTATGCTATCTCTCATCCTTATTACTTGTGAAAATATTACTGAAGAAGCAAAAAAGTAGGAAGGGGGCGACGAGGGTAGAGAATGTGAATGGGGGAGTTGCGAAGGCGGCGACGAAGGCAGCGAAAGTGAACGGAGGAGTTGCAAAGGCGGAGGATAAAGTGAAGGGGTTTGTGGTGGAGGTGCATTACCGAGGAGTTCGGAAGAGGCCGTCAGGAAAATACACGACAACGACTAGAGATTCGAGGAAAATATGCAATGTTTTGTTAGGTACGTTTGACACAATGGAGGAGGCGATGTAAGCGTATGATATGATGGCTATTGAGTTTCGTGGTGTGAAAGTCAAGATGAATTTTTTGAATCTGATGGAAAAAATGAATCGGAGTCCTAGTCAGGTCAGTATTGTTGAGTCACCGAATGTGGTGGCTGTGGTGGCAATTCAACCATCACCGCCGCCTTTGCCTCTACCTCAACCACCGCCATAGCCACCACATTTGATGACTCAACAATATTGATTTGACTCTGACTTTGATTTATTTCGTTCATCGAAATTGGGAAATTCGTCTTAGCTTTCACACGGTAAAACTCAATCGTCGTTGTACCACACACTTGTGCCGCCTTCTCCGCCATGTCAAGTATAGCTAACCAAACATTGAATCTTTTCCTCGAATATCATATCTGCCATATATTTTCCTAGCGGCCTCTTCTATACTCGTTGGTAATGCACCTACTCTGCAATTCCCTTCACTTTCTCTGCCCTTGTCTCCGCCTTCATACATTTTTTCTTCTTCGGAACCATTTTCACAAGCGATAAGGATGAGAGAAAACATAGGGGGAAGAACTGCTTAAATAGGAAAGTGGTAGGGCAAACAAACAAAAGCAAAGTCAAGGGAGGGGAGTTTGACTTGAGAGATGTTATTGTGGGGGCCACATGTGACATGGTATTATTATTATTTTTTCCTGAATGGATATCTATCTATATTTTATTTCCTAATGCCACTTGCACATTTCACAAAAAGAAAAAAAAGAAAAGGCTAATAAAAGGGAAATGCAATATTGCAATTTGGGTTTGATGGTTATTTTTTTCATTTGCTGGGAAAACACAAAATCAGACAGTAAATTAATTCCCCCGAGAAAAAATATTTAAGTACATAATTAAAGGTTATTATTTACCATTACCTTTTTTATTATTCTCAAATATTCTCTTAGAAAATATAAAATACTCTCGTGACACTATGTGTAATTGATTTAAGTTTTGAAAGAAAAATTTGTTATTTCCCTTTCTCGATTAAATAGGTGCTTAGCATGTAACCCCCCACTTTTTTTGGGCTAATGTTGAACAGTCTTTTCAATGTATATAGACTCAAATCCAATGGTTTCTAGTTGGAAATAAGTGTGAATAAAAATGCTTTAGTGTGAGAACATCTTTGGAGATGAGCATACGTCATAAAAGTTTCCTAGCTCAAAGTTAAGTTGAGCACTTCCTTACCGGTTGAGTTTTAATTGATAATTTTCACGGGTCAACTTCTAGTGACCATTATTCCTAGAATATATCAAATTAAGGTCATTTGAGTCTTCTTTTCAACACCACCGACCATTTGTCAATCTGAGTGCGAAGTCAAAAGTTATGAGTGCTTGAATGGGACCCCATTCAGGATCCGGGTTAGGCTTTCCCCGTGAGGGAATCTCCAAATGCCACTGGAATGGGTTGAATTTGGTTGTGCACTTTCATCCCTGAGGTTGGGTTTGACTGTGCGCTGCCAAACCTTTTCGAGCGTAAAAAAGTTCTCTATTTTGAGTTATTTTAAGGACAATAAGGTCTTTTACCATCCTATAACCGTTTCTAATCATATATAGACAAAATTTAGGTCTTTAAACATGTTATTTCACTTCTCAAATCCCAGAATCATCTTCCCTTCAACAAGAGAGGAGAAGCCACCTAGGGTTTGAAGATTTAGATCTCAAAAGGCAAACCTTTCTACGTCCTCTTCAATTTTCTCTGTCAAAAGGTATGTGAGGCTATCCTAAAATTTCATGGGCATAAGATTTAACGTTTTTACAAGTCTTAGAGTATATATGTATATACATATTATGAGATTTGGAAATTGTTAAAAAGCATGCATTAGGAACCCATTTTATGATGAAATCTTGTTTAAACTATGGGGGTTTTCCTAAACTTGAATTATGTTTTCATGTGTATGGATGTTATGAGTTTGAGAAGTTATATGAGAGTACGATTTACAAAATTCCCTCTTTTGTGTCCTAATGGAGAAATTACTTGTGTTTGAAGAAAGAGATGACCACCCTATGTTAAGGTAGTGAAAAAGGGAGTATTTTGCGTGAGTTTTTCATATTTTGAAATAAGAACTCTCTTATATTGATTGAATGTTTTGGTGGTCCAATAACGTGTTTTCGAATGAAAGGAATAAGACATGATATGATATGACTGATATGACTTACAAGTCTTCGAATGACAATACCAAATTAGATAAATGCCATGACAGATTCAGAATAGAACAGACTTCTGACTTTTCAGACTCCAGATTAGAATTTCAGTAAGATGCATGTTTTGAAAGGCTAAAAATGGGCTGTAAGAGAAGATAGATAGTTATCCGAAGAAGGCACCAGTTCAGCTAATTCATTTCCCAAAACTGTGTTTTGCTAACACGGGTTATAATATCCTAAAATATGGATATTATATGTTGGCCATGTGCCTTTTGGTGTATCAAAATTAGAGTGTAACACCCCACACTTTCGGGCTAAAGTTGATCCATCTTTTCGATGTATATAGATATGAATCCAAAGGTTTTAGTTATAAAAAAGTGTGATTTATATTTCCTTAGTGTCGGAATATCCTCGGAGATAAATAAACACCATAAGAATCTCCTAGCTTAAAAGTTAAGTTGAGCACTTTCCTATCGATAGACTTTTAGTACTCGATTCTACATGGGTCAGATTTGAACATGTATAAATTTTTACATATTTGGAATTTTTCTGTAGCTTAAGACCCATCAAATTTTTTAATTGAATTAGCTTTCCAAAGAAACAAATTTTGCGTTAATCCGATACCCGAACAAAAAGTTATGGCCATGCAAAGGGTCTTCGTTGCCTGACAAATTATAGAGGGCCACAAGAAAGGGTGTGCAATTGGCCATGTGACGCTCACTTAAGGGATAGGCAATTGGCCATGCGACGCCCACCCTGGCTTGCGCGATCTGCTAGGCATCGCCTGGGTCATTGCACATGCCAAAAGTGCTCCATTTTTTGTATTATTTTAAGGGCAACAAAGTCTTTTCACATTCCATAACCGTCCCTAAACATATATAGATGAAGTTGGGGTCATTATTCACACTTAAACACTCACAAATCCCTAGTTCATCATCCTTAAGCACAAGGAGAGAAAAACAACCTAGGGTT
Organism: Capsicum baccatum var. pendulum; assembly: GCA_030864225.1. NCBI lineage: Eukaryota > Viridiplantae > Streptophyta > Magnoliopsida > Solanales > Solanaceae > Capsicum > Capsicum baccatum. Next base: position 13,553,422 of record CM061556.1, read on the forward strand.
TGGACTTGTAAGCTTCAAGAGACAATTTATTCATAAGTTCTTCTTCGTTAATCGTACATGGGGATATCCTAAACTTCATAGGCATAAAAATTTATTGTTCAAACAATCTTATAATGTATATAGTTTCCTATACGAGATGTATTTTGAAATGGTTGAAGAACATGTATTGTAAATCCCTTTTATGATGAAATCTTGCATAAATCATGAAGTTGTTTTTCCGAAACTTGTTTTTTTTTCATATGTACATGCGTTACTGATGTGGAAAGTTATATGAGAATAATGTTTATGTGAATCCCCTTTCTCGTTGTGAAAACTATTGTTTTGATAATGTTATAGATTGTTTACATGGATGGTTGAACGTTGATTTATGTGTTTTAACCAACAATGATGGATTGCTATTGTCGTATGAAAGAATTGAGAGGGGTTTTGTCATTATTTATAAATGCTAATATTTCCTAATAAAGAGCTTGCATGTAATTGATGAAAGAGATGACCACCGTAGATAATGTGTTAAAGATTTGTAAAGAGAGTATGTTGCATGAGTTTACATATGCTTTTGAGAATAAGAACTCTCGTGTGATTTGATAAAATCTTTTGGCTGGTCATATGCATATTTTCGAATAAGAAGGGCAATAGAGATGATGTGGTATGAAATGAAGGACTTGCAAGTCTTGGTATGGCGATACCCTGTTATGATGTGCCCTAGACAGAATAAGAAAAGAACTATTTATAATAAGGAAGTGTGTTTTTAAGAGGCTAAAATTGGGCTTAAAGAGAGTTAGATGGTTACCTGAAGAAGGCATGAGTTTAGATAACTCATTTTCTAAAACTATGTTTTGCCGACACAGTTTTTATTTTTTCCCCTACAATAGGAGATTGTACACTGGCGATGGCCTTATGGCATAGTAGAGTGTAGAGACTCCAGCCCTTGTGGCAAACTTGGGTTGGGGGCTTGGCTGCCTAGTCAAGGGTGGATTCCATATAGCCAGTGGGATTATAGAAATGTAGGGTGTACCATCTGGCTCAGAAGAGAAACAAAGAGTACAGTCATGATTTCAAGAAGATGTTTTGTAGTTTATCAAATTATGCTCATGTATTTTCAAATATTTTATGATGACATGCTTTTATGGAATTCTCTCACCTGTGATGTATAAAAAATATTTTGTTTTTGGATTGTTCTATATACCAGTACATTGTGTATTGACCCCCTATATTTTTATTTCTGAGGCCTAGTCCCATGGTCCCGCTAATCAGTAGATCATTGTCAGACATTTGAAGTTGGTGAGCCTTCCTTATTTTGGAAGGCCTTTTTCCATGTATTGATTTTATTTGTTTTCAGTTCATGGTCCAATCGGGGGCCTTGTCCCAATTTTAGATAGTATTGTTTTTTGTTTAGTAGAGACTTCATAGATGCGTTATAGATGGTTTTGGGTTTCTGATGAACTCATGTTCCGCATTGATTAAGTTGAAATATTAGAAATACCATGTTTCCAATTTACTTTATCATTTTGATTATAGATGAGTTATGCTTATGATTACAAGATAAGGGGTCTCTTAGGACTTCATGGTTCGGGATGCCCATCGCAGCCAGAGCCTTGGTTTGGGTCGTGAAAAAATTGGTATCTGAGCATGGTTCATGGTCTTAGGGTGTCTACAAAGTCTCATTGGGTAGAGTGCTTTTTATGGGTGTGTAGCGCACTACACTTATAAGGAGGAAGCTACTAGGTATTTGATATTCCCAAATTACAACTCTCTTACAAGAGTGTAAGCGATCATTGTCAAATATATAACCCAACTAAGTTGGTATCGAATCCCACGGGGAATATGGTTGCTAATTAAGTTGTATACGGAGAAGTTGACTTTTAATCATTTGTCTCTGTAAAATAAAGTGGGGGGTTTGATTCAGTTCGCAAATTTATAGTTTCAGATTAACAAGATGAGATATGTGTAGTAGTATTCGAATTCAGAGAAATAGAAAGCTAGGGTTATGTCCACCTTGTAGTTTTCAGTACTTGTTAACTATGAGTTTTAAGAATTCATACATATATCGTACTTATAGAGAAATGTATTCAATAGCTTAATCCAAATCTTTCTCTACCATTAAGGACTAATTCACTTAAGTTCTCTCGAATCTAAAGTGTTTATACAATTATACGAATTCTCCAAGTCGTTAATCCTATTAAGGCATTAACATGTGAAATAAAGGTTGGAAACCCTATTCTCTTGTCACTATTCTTTTTTACGAACTTCAACCTTTCTATCAAATAAGTTGAGTTTTAATGGCACATTCTCTATGTTTGAAACCACGAGAATTCAAGATCAATGAAGAGAGTATGATATAAGTAAATCAATGCATAATGAATTCAAAACCCATAGTAATCAATTGTATACTACAAGGCTTCCATAACCCTAACTAATAAACTTAGCTACACATAAGTAAAATGGGAATCACAATAGAAATATTTGTCATACCAATAGGTAAACACAATCTTGGTGGAGAAGATAGAGTTGCGTTTTTCTCCCTTAGTTCTAAGCCGCCAATCTCAATTCAAAATAATACGAAATAATACGTCAATTGTCAGCATGGGATATTTTAACTAACTTTTCTCTCAAATTTACTTCTAAGTCCATAGACTACTTTAAATGACTAAATAGTCTTGAACATAGTTTTTAGGTGCCACATTGCATCCAACATGCTACTTTTGCTTGTGTTCAAAGCCATCCGTAATCCATAGTCTCTTTATGTCTCCATCTACCTCATGTACATCTGAAATCATGCTAATCACATAGGTTAGCTCAATTCCATAAAAAGTAGAATAAAAACATAAGAAACTGAACACTTTATTCTCAAAACTTAGCTAAAATATGGTTAAGTTATGGTGCTTAGGCGTATAAATATACCCAAGATCAGTGTTTACGAGAGTTTCAATTTTTTTTTCATGTTCTAGATCATGCTGTTGTGTTTTCCATTTGAAAGGTATCCAAATTGCTTCTTTACTCTAATTTTATTAACTATGTCTTATTGTCGAATTGATTCAAGTGCAGAATCTTAGAGTTTAAATAATGTGGTCCCTTCTAATTGAGTCATAAAAGATTATGAAATTGCACAAGGATTTGGGAGGATTCCATAAGTGCCTTAAAGTTTATTGATTTAAGATTATACCCCTATCTACATTAATCGTGCGTTTGAGCCTGAGATATGAAGTGTATTCAATCCCTTTCACTTTTTTTTGCAGATGTCATGCTTAAGGGTAGTGATACATGTCAGGATGTTGGAACAATATTTCCACCCGAGTAGTAGTATATGTTAAGGTGTCATACTGGTAGTAGGATGATACTAAAGTTTGTGATATGAAGTCACAAGGTTAGAAGTCAGGGGAGGGTGACTTTTAAGTAAATAAGTAGTTTGAGTTGTATAACTCTTGACTAAGGGGTGGGTTGCTCTTTTATGGTGATTGACTACTATGGTAGCAAATTTTTTAGAGTGTGTGGTAGTCTATCGAGGAAGTTTCTGTCTATGATTATTATTTATTCAAAATAGTGAAGGATCTAAGATGGATAGTTATGGTACTTGTAGAAATTATTAGAAGGTTGTGAATGGAAAGGGGTAGATGAGTTAATAAGTTATGGGTAGAGACTCATTTGCATAAATGGAATGTGAAGGTAATCTGAATGTATGCATGGGTAAGTAAGTATGATGTGAGAAAGTAGAATATGTAGATAAGATCGTAATGAGTTATAAATATGATTAAGATCGACTATCTCTATTATGTGACTTTACCCCCTTGACTTTTTTTTCTTTAGTAGTTGTAAACTAGTATTACACGTGAGAAGGTGTGTCATAGATTCTAAGGTGTGGTAGTAATGTTGTGGAGAGAATGAACTTACGGGCAGTAGTTAAGTTAAATGGCGTAGTTGGGTCACTTTCCCAATTTGATGGAATAGTATAGTATGTGACTTGCTTCATCAATGTTATATGATTGGTATTGTTAGATAATAGGCTTGAACTTTAGATCTGGAGTGTAGTGGTAAGAATAGTAGCTCAAGATTGATAATGTATGTTTTGTAGGAATGAATTAGTTGGCTTAATTTAATGTTTGAAATAGCCTAGGTTGGCAACTTGCAAAATAAAGAGTGGACAATTGTTATATATATACACGAGACTAATGTTAAAACAATGAATTATGGTTGAGTCATTAAGTGGGTGAGGGCATAGGTATCTCAGAAAAAATTAAACCCCCATGTAACATGTTGTTAGATAAGGTTTTATGTGTACAAGTGTCTTGAGTACCTAGTTTGTGTTCTTGAATTTTGTAGCATGGAGAAGTCTGGGGAGTTATTGTATAGTGTTCTTTAAAGTTGAATAGAGGAAATATAGGTAGGCAATATGCGTCTGTGGTATAGTTTTACAAATTTTGTCAAGTTGTAAGTTATATGATTAGAGCTGTGATGCTAGTATTCTAAGGAGTTGAAGATGGAGTGTTAAGTATTTAGACACATGGATGTCCATGCCCATGATAATGTTAGTCATAAATCGATGACTTTAGGTGTTGGAGGAAGTTATGATTAGTGTCCCTGAAGGGGATGTCCTAGAAAAAATTTAGTGTCTTTACATTAAAATTATTGAGGGGAGTCTAGTGTTTATGTGCAAGGTGATACACCCTTTGTGTTGAGAGTTGTGGGTACAGATTTGATAAGAGGTTATATCCTCAAGTTCAGGAGTATGACTTTGATCTAAGAGGGAGATGACGAACTAAGGCAGTTCTCGAATTTTCTCATGGTGGAAAGTTTTAGGGAGGAGTCATGATAAATCTATTCCTATTCAAGAGAACTCCTCCTAATTCAATTTAAGAGGTCATTCCACCAATGTCTTATGTATTCAAGTCCTTTCTATGTCTAAGATTTCAGTTCTGTATATAAGTCATGTCATGTTCCTACCTCCAAACTAGAAGCAATAATGTCCCTCAGTGATCCAATATTCCAAGTATCCACGCTCTATGTTATGTTGCTCATGATCCATAAAAATCCGTGTCTCACATAATGCTTGGTCCTAAGAAACTATGCTTTCTATACATTACTGATTCATTTTATGCCGGGATTAGCCAAAGTGATAAAGTTTATGATAACTCATCGAAAATTTTAGTTCTTTAAATGAGGAGCAACTGCTTCAAGTGTCAATCCTTGTCTTGTTAACTATATAAATTTCGGCTTTATGCTACATAGCTCATGATATGTGTACCCATGTTTCTCACTATGTTCTATCCTAAGATATCATGTAATGGCATGTTTATAAACATGAGATAAAGGTTTTTAGATTGATTTTAAAGTTGATACTTGTTATGAATTGAAGAGAGGGTGTGTTCTTGCTTATAAATATTCGATGAGTAAACCGAAAGAATTTCACGAATTGTTTTGAAAAAATTGACCATTATGTGTTGAAACATTGAAAAGGGAGAATCTTTGCATAAGTTTGCACATGTTTTGAAATATGTAACGCCCCATTTTCTGGAACCAGAACGCCACATGGTGCTCATGATCCTGAAGGACCACAAACTAACCATTTTCTAATACCTGTACCTGAGCACTGCATAATATAATATAATATAATAAATGGAGAAAGCTGGCAAAAACTTGCCATAAGGTTCAAAACGTCTAAACTACTCAAAACTGCGAACTGAATACTAATACATCTGTCTGAGAATCCTCTAACTGTCTGAACTGTGGAGTTGATGGGACAAGTCACCAAATAACTCCGTCTACTGAAAATAAACCAAATCTAATAAAATACTAAAATAAGGAGAATCCTCGAATGATGAGGACTCACTACTACGTCTACTGCTGCTGACTTTGACTGAGTCTGGACTGCTAAGGGTGCTCTGGGGCTTGTGCATCTGAACCTATGGTGTAAAGTAAAAACACTATAGCGCAAATACGTCAGTACGTGGGAATTTACTGAGTATGCAAGATGAGGTAAGGGTAAATACAAGGGCTTATGCATGAACATTATAGTGTATTGAGTGAGAATATATGCATAAATGCATAAACTAAAACTGAATCGTTGTAACTCTGAAACTAACTTCTGAATACATGAACTTTTGAGAACTGAGCTTACTAATACTGGGATACTGAATAACTGAGTTCTGAGCTTACTGATATCGACTGACCGAGTCTGAGATCAAACCTATCTAGTGAATGATTTTCATATCTATTAATAATGATAAGGAATGATTAAATCTGAATTTGAGATCAGGCCTATCTAGCGGGTGATCTCTGAATCTTCTGATAATGATAAAGATTGACTGAGCTTGAGATCAGGACTAACTAACAGGTGATCTCTGGATCTGTTAGTACTGGTACTGATTAACTTTATGTGAGACCAGGACTATCTAGTGGGTGATCTATGAACCTATGGAACTATCTAAGTTCTTTACTGAGCTGAGTGGACGTATCTGACAGTCCTGATTACTGAATTCTATTATGAAGACTAAGATTGAACTGTAACTGTGGAAGTGCTCACTTAACCGACATGCCCTGAATCTAAACTGGTGGGGTCCAACCTGTAACCCCAGTTGAAGGTTGATAATATAGTGCCATGGGTGGAGACCTCTGCTATGGTCAAGCCTCTCTAATGGGTGACCCTGAACAAAATGCCAAGCCTAAGGCAATATAATAGTCAAGTCAAGCCTTAATCTAAGGGGTGACTCCTGGTCCTACGCTGGCTACACAGTTTGGGAGTACAGGGATTTCTGATAATGACTCTACCTCTCTAACGGGGAAGCCGTCATCCTCATACTCGCTCAGTTCTAGTTCCTACTCCCAATTGAAAAACTCTAATCTGATTCTTAACTGAACTTAGGTTGAGCTGAATCTATTGTTATTCATATTTCTTGACTGATCTGACTGAGTTTACTTGGTTCTGTTATCTGACGGAATACAACTGAATCTATTATATGACTTAATGATACTAGGTTCTGAATTGGTTACTTGAATTCTACTGAGGTCTGAAACTGAGTTCTTGAATACTACTAAGATCTAAGTTGAGTACTGAATTGAAGTTGGAATGATAATGCTACTTATATTACTAAGATTTCTTGAGTTCTATAACTTTTTGAGGGTTCTAAATTCTGTAACTGACTGAGTTCTATTGATCATAGCACGACTGAGATTATCTCGAGACTGACTCGGCTCTAGGCACACAACTATATTTTTCAGGTACAAGTACCCCAGGACTTGATAGAAGGAAATTGAAAAGACATGACATCTTGAATTTATGGCCAACATCAACATCATATCAATAGATTCACCATACACTCTATAAGACATCTCTTCAAGCACTTGGAAATACTAAAATGTATTTACATAGGGAATTCATGCCAATACTTCATAAATCATCCCACAAGGTCTTACAATAAACACATAACATGCATTCAAGTGTACATAATTGGGGACTTCATGCTAACATGTAATAGTTCATTCAACAAGGAATGCACACAACATACTATAATTCATTCACTATGGTGTTTCAACAAACACTTGGCATGCATGGCTTACACTAGATTTGAGGGTTTCAAGTCAACATGCTGTAATGACCCAATTTCCTTCACACAAGAATTTTATCAAACACATGGGCAGCATTCTTTGGTCATATCACAATTTATACACCTAATTCTCATGAACAATCAATCAACATATAACTTGAAGGGGGTTTATCATGAACATCACATAATTACTACATAATAGGATCAAAGCTTGCAACATTATAATCAGAATATGATTTAAAACACAACAATCACATAAACTTCAATCTCAATTCATATAAATCATGGAAAAACTGATAAATCTAAAATCTTGAATTTAGAAAAAGGGATTCTTGAACTTCTTAGGCAGAAGGGACCCAAGAATGAACATCTGCATACCTTGTAATATGATTCTCGAAAGATTTACGTTGGAACCTTGATGATTTGGGTCTTGAATTATGAACCCTAGGTCTTGTTCTTTAAGAAAATTGAGAGAAACAATATAATTTTGGGTTCACAGTGGCTGAATCTCATGTTAAAGGATATATAAAGGGCTTGGAAATTGACAATTTTTCGCCTCAAGGCCCGGAGCTGAAGTGCAGGATTTTGGCCCAAGGCTATATCCTGGGCGGCGCCTTGCCTAGCCTGGGGGAGAAACATGGGTGACGCCTATCTATAGCGGTGCTGTAACGAGGGCGGCACCTTGGCTACATCGGTGATGAAAGATGGGCAGTGCGGGTTAAATGCCTTGAGCTACTGGTTCTGAAATCCAAACACCCCCTTACACTATCCGAAAAATTCTGAAACTCACCCGGAATGTACTATGACCTTGCCCCATTGTAATGCAACTTGAAAATAAAAAATCAAAGGTCAGGAAGGTGAAAAAATAATTCTTCAAAGTTCGGAAGGCTTATGAAAATGAAAAAGTTTCAACACTTAGCCAAATTTTCTAAGTGTTAAGCCTTTCTTTGCATGTTTTAGAAACTCTAACAACTAGGGAAATTTATGGGGTCTTACATTATATCCCCCTTGAAAACATTCATCCTTGAATGTGGTTGACTAAACTGAGGTTTCTGATAGACTGAACTTACTTAGGGAACGAGAACATCTGAAACATGACTACGTTACGGGAACTATTGATATACTGGATATTCTACTAAATATGCATAGCTGATGTATAAAATACCTGACTAAAATTATTGATAAGCTAAAGTCTTATAATTAACATGCATATCTGATGTATGGATACTTGACTGAGTTGCTTTCATGAATGCATGACTGGATACACTGATAAGCTGAACTTTTCTACTAAGCATGCTTAGCTAATGCATGAATGTCTGACTGAACTGACTCTGAATGACTGACTATCTATGCAATGATAATCGATGTAAATCTTGCAATGATAATATGAGCTTGAAACTAAATGGATTTAAGGAATTGATAACTTCGGGGAGTCATGGAGTATCTCCCCTTTGGGATGCTATGTCCCACTAAGCACACTTACCTCACTGATATACTGGGGCGATGCATAGGGCATCTACGAACTAGATTATAACTGAACCTTGGGAGTTTAAAACTAATACATATCATGAATATAAAAGACTCATACATACCCGAATCTATGTCAGGGAAACTTTTTGGATCATGGCGAGTCTGAAGTGAATAGAGTCAGTTCTGACGCTGACCACTAGTGGTACTAGGAATGGCACCCTGCTGACGCGAATCTCTACCTTTCTAAGCTAACACTCTACACTCCCGCATTCTGTGACCTGGCTTATCATATCCAAAATATAACTGACTATTAGCTCTGTACGCACCTAGATGGTTCTTGCCACACTCTCCACAAAGCGGATAGGTGCGCTCACTTCTAACACTACTCTAGGCTTTGAAGCCTAGCGCCCCATCATGAATGAAATATCTGAAGTTTTGTGCGGGCACACTAGCTGAGGATGGAGCTGGGACTGAAGTCTTCTGACTATGATGAGAATGATTTCCACCCTGAGACCCGGCTTGAGAAAAGCTGTAACTACCTGTTCTAAATCTTTTATTAGATCTCTCCCTTTTCTTAGATTTATCTGCCTCTATCTGCTGGGCATGCATCATTAACCTAGTAAGATCTATGTCTCTATTGAGCATAGCGGTTCTACACTCCTTCAACACCAACCCGGACAAACCAGTCACAAACTTACTCATACTCGTTCTAGGGTCAGCTATCAATTCAGGAGCATACTTAGCTAACTGATTGAACTTAATACAATATGCCTTCACCATCATGGATCCTTGTCTCAGGTTTATAAACTCTTCAACCTTAGCTTCTCTCATCTCTAGCTGGAAAAACTTCTCTAAGAAGGCATCCTGAAATACTTGCTAAGTCATGGGAGATGCATCCTCTCATCTACTTTTCTTCCATATCACTACCCAATCATGAGCAATATCCTTCAGCCTATAGGATGCTAATTCTACACTCCCCTCCTCAGACACATGCATGATTTGGGTGATCTTCCTCACCTTCTCAAGATAAAGTTATGGGTCCTCACCTGCTCCTGACTTAAAGAATTTTGGCGGGTTCATTATCATGAAATTTTAGATCCTGGCTGCGGCTGAATCCCCATCTTGCTGAGGTGGGGCTATAGACTGATGATTTCCCTAAACATTAGTGGTCACAGCTTGGGCTAGCGCCTGAAAAGCTGCCTGGAACTCTGAATGTGACATATTCTCATTCAGAGGATCTATGGGCTGAGGGATTGACTGATTCCCTGTTCTCTTCCTAGGAGGCATGGTCTACAAACGAAAGAAGAACAAGGATTAGGCTGAGAATTTTGCTTAACCACTTGCTCACTGGCATGACATGAATACTGAAAGAAGGGAAACTGTTCCTAAAATATCTTATAGCCTCCTGTACATAAATGTGGTGCACAACACACCCATGCATAAGACTTTACTAGATGCAGCTTTTCAGACTTCCTAGGACACTATTGAACCTTAGGCTCTGATACCAAGTTTGTAACGCCTCGATTTTTTGGAATCGGAATGCCACACGGTGCTCATGATCCCGAAGGACCATAAACTAACCCTTTGCTGATACCTGTACTTGAGCACTGCATAATATAATATAATAAATGTAGAAAGCTGGCGAAAACTTGCCATAAGGTTCAAAACATTTAAAATACTCAAACTGCGAACTGAATACTAATACATTTGTCAGAGAAGCCTCTAACTGTCTGAACTGTGGATTTGATGGGACAAGTCTCCAACTAACTCCGTCTACTAAAAATAAACCAAATCTAATAAAATACTGAAATAAGGAGAATCTTCAAATGATGAGGACTCACTGCTATGTTTACTGTTGGCTGAGTTTGGACTGCTAAGGGTGCTCTGGGGCTCGTGCTTCTAAACCTATGGAGTAAAGTAAAAACACCATAGTGCAAATACGTCAGTACGTGGGAATTTACTTAGTATGCAAGATGAGGTAAGGCTAAATGCAAGGGCTTATGCATGAACATTACTTTACTCAATAACATGAGAGTACCGAGTGAGAATATATGCATAAATGTACAAACTAAAACTAAATCGTCGTAACTCTGAAATTAACTTCTGAGTACACGAACTTCTGACAACCGAGCTTACTAATACTAGGATACTGAATAACTGAATTCTGAGCTTATTAATATCGACTGATTGAGTCTGAGATCAAACCTATCTAGTGAATGATCTTCAAATCTATTAATAATGATAAGGAATGATTAAATCTGAATTTGAGATCAGGCCTATCTAGTGGGTGATCTCTGAATCTTCTGATAATGATAAATATTGACTGAGCTTGAGATCAGGCATATCTAACGGGTGATCTCTGGATCTGTTAGTACTGGTACTAATTAATTTTATGTGAGACCAGGCCTATCTAGTGGGTGGTCTATGAACCTATGGAACTATCTAAGTTCCTTACTGAGTTGAGTGACCGTACTTGACAGTCCTGATTTTTGAATTCTACTCTGAAGACTGAGACTGAACTGTAACTGTAGGAGTGCTTAATTAATCAACATGCCCCGAATCTAAACTGGTGGGGTCCAAACTGTAACCCCAGCTAGAAGGGTGTTAAAACCGTGCCACGGGTAGAGACCTCTGCTATGGTCAAGCCTCTCTAATGGGTGACCCTGAACAGAAAGTAAGGCCTAAGGAAATATAAGGGTCAAGTCAAGCCTTAATCTAATGGGTGACTCCTGGTCCTATGCTGGCTATGTAGTTCTGTAGTACAAGGATTTCTGCATATGACTCTGTCTCTCTAGAGGGGAAGCCATCATCCCCATACTCGCTTGGTGCTAGTTCTTATTCCCAACTGAAAGACTCTAATCTGATTCTTAACTGAACTTAGTCTAAGCTAATTTATTATTATTCATATTTCTTGACTGATCTGACTGAGTTCACTTGGTTCCATTATCTGATGGAATACTATTAAATCTATTATCTGATTGAATGATACTAGGTTCTGAATTGGTTACATGAATGCTAATGAGTTCTGAAACAGAGTTCTTGAATACTACTAAGATCTAAGTTGAGTACTGAATTGAAGTTGGAATGCTAATGCTACTTAGATTACTGAGATTTCTTGAGTTCTACAACTGTCTGAGGGTTCTAAATTCTATAACTGACTGAGTTCTATTGATCATAGCACGACTGAGATTATCTTGAGATTAACTTGGCTCTAGGCAAACAACTATATTTTTTGGGTACAAGTACCCCCAAGACTCGATAGAAGGAAACTGGCAAGACATGATTTCTTGAATTCATGACCAACATCAACATCGTATCAATAGATTCACCATACACACTATAAGATATCTTTTCAAGAACTTAGAAATACTAAAATGTATTTACATAGGGAATGCATGGCAATACTTCATAACTCATCCCACAAGGTCTTACAATAAACACATAACATGCATTCAAGTGTACATAATTGGGGACTTCATGCTGACATGTAACAATTCATTCAACAAGGAATGCACAAAGATAGGAATGCACACAACATACTATAGTTCATTCACTATGGTCTTTCAACAAACACTTGGCATGTATGGCTTATACTAGATTTGGGTGTTTCAAGTCAACATACTATAATGACCCAATTTCCTTCACACAAGCATTTTATCAAACACATGGGAAGCATGCTTTGGTCATATCTCAATTTCTACACCTAATTCTCATGAACAATCAATCAACATATAACTTGAAGGGGCTTTATCATGAACATCACGTAATAACTACATAATAGGGTCAAATCTTGCAACTTTATAATCAAAACATGATTTAAAACTCAACAATCACATAAACTTCAATCTTAATTAACATAAATCATGGAAAAACTCATAAATCTAAAATCTTGAATTTAGGAAAAGGGATTCTTGAACTTCTTGGGTGGAAGGGACCCAAGAATAAACATCTGCATACCTTGTAATATGATTATCGGAACATTTACGAAGGAACCTTGATGATTTGGGTCTTGAATTATGACCCTAGGTCTTGTTCTTGAATAAAATTGAGAGAAACAATATAATTTTGGTTTCATAGTGGCTGAATCTCATGTTAAAGGATATATAAAGGGGTTGGAAATGGACAATTTTGCCCCTCAAGGCACGAAGCTGAAGTGCAGGATTTTGGCCCAAGGCTATAGCCTGGGCGGTGCCTTGCCTAGCCCGGGGGAGAACCCTGGGTGGCACCTAGCTATAGCGGTGCTGTAACAAGGGTGGCGCCTTGGCTACAGCGGCACTAAAAGCTGGGCGACGCGGGCTAAACGGCTTGAGCTACTGGTTTTGAAATCCAAACACCTCCTTACACTATTCAAAAAATTTCGAAACTTACCTGGAATGTACTATGACCTTGCCTCATCGCAATACAACTTGAAAATCAAAAATAGAAGGTCGGGAAGGTGATGAAATAATTCATCAAAGTTTGAAAGGCTTATGAAAATGAAAAAGTTTCAACGCTTAGCCAAAATTTCTAAGTGTTAAGCCTTTCTTTGCATGTTTTAGAAACTCTAACGACTAGGAAAATTTATGGGGTCTTACAAAATAAGGACTCCCTTGCACTGTTTAAATATTTTTGGTGGTCAAATGGTTAAGTTGATTGAAAAATCTAAAGGAGAACATTAAATGGTTTAGACATATGACACTTGCAAGTCTTGGTATGACGATACCAAAATAAATAATGCCATGACTGACTCAGAACAGAACATAATTCAGATTTTCAGAATTGAAGTTTAGAAAGATGCAGGATTTAAAAAAACTAAATATAGGCTTAAAGAGAGTTAGGTGGTTACCCAAATAAGGCACGAGTTCAGGTGACTCATTACCTGAAACCGTGTTTTGCCGATACAGGTTTATTATGTCCCAAAGAGGGATTATACGCTGGCCTAGTGTCATGACCCGAATCAAGGCCCTGGCCGTAACGTGTATCCCGAACCATGAAGGCCTGGTCTTTCTGGAAATCATACACAATATTCATATACTTCAACAAATATTGAAGTAAGCAATAAAGATGGTAACATGGTCAAATCACTTAGTTCAGCGGAATAATATGAAACTTGAGTTCACAATATTCAACAAAATATTTGACACCAGTCTGCAAAATCTCTAACACTATTAAATTCAACATCTGTCTAAATATTGGGACAAGGCCCTCAGTCAAACCATAAAACAAGAGAGGTAACAAAGTTTAATGACCAACCCTTATGGAATAGAGAAGGCTCACCAACTGCAACTTCTGACACACGAATCTATTTTTGAACGGGACTCCGGGCCAGTGTCTCAGATCCTAAAATATAGAGGGGTCAATACAGATGTACTGGTATGTGAAACAACTCAAAATAACATGTTTTATAAAAAAATAGATGAGAGCATTGCATAATAATAGTCAACATAATATAAGTAGAAATACATGGGCATATTTAATAAACTTCAAATCAAGTCTTGACAACCTTGACTCACTCTTTGTTATTATTTTGAGCTAGTCGATACGCCCTACAAATTCTAAATTCCAAGGGCTATGTGGAACCCGCCCTTGACTCGGCGTCCGAGCCTTCAATCCAAGTAGCCGCCAGGATTTAGAGCTGGTGATACCCCCCATGTGATCACACCACAGGAATCCCCCATGTGAGATATCCTAATTATTTTATTATCCTCCCATGTAGGATATAATATCATATGACCCGCATCGGCAACTACGGTTTCCAACGATGAGCCCTTACACTCAAACACCTTGTTCAGGTAACCTACTAGCTTTCTTAAGCCCAACTTTTAGTTCTTTAAAGTAGACATGTTCATACTTTCAAAACATTCGATACTTATCTTATTAAGGGTATGAAATCATCGGGTATCGTCATACCTTAACTTGTAAGTCAATCAAATCACATCATATCAATCTGTATCCCTTTTTCACTTATTATCATATTAGTGACAACCCTAACTTTTAAACATTAGATAAGAGAGAGTTATGGAATAAATATTTCATTCAAAATCTTCATCAAAACATTCTCCTCCCAATTGCGGAATCAATAGGTGGTCACCCCATATTTGTAATTTTTAAAAATCGAAGAAAGTTGTTAATTTAACACAATGAACATTTATCATGTGAAAACATATACTCAACATGGCATAAACGGTACCAAACCATGATCATTTAACAATTATTCACCCATTAGTTTTTCATTTAGAAAGTTCATGCCTTTAAACAACCCATAGCAATCAAAATCAACAATATCATGATAAAAGAGGGAGTTTTGATCATTCATGCTCTCATTCAAACTTTACAAAACATACAAAATCAAATATACACAGTTATAGTTTAACTTCCATGAAAAGTGGTTCAAGACGACATATATTTTTCATCAAAACAATCCCATGATGCATATTTATCAAAAACAAAATCGAACAATTCATTATGAAACATAATTGGGGATCTTTAATCTTGATAAAACATTTAAATTTACACCCATGGTTTTTAGAGTGGTTCCACATACTTTGGATTATAAGATTTGAAAGATGGAACCCGAATCTTGATCTGTTTTCTTGAAATCTTGAACTTAAGGATTGGTTGTTGATTTATTGTTCTTGAAGGTGGTTAGGGCTTTAGTTTGAGAGAAAAATGAATAAGGATGCAGTTGATGCTTCTTGGGGCTGAATTTTTAGGTTAGGGATGGGTTAGGGTGAAGGAAAGGACCATTTTTCCCTTAAAAACATGAAAACAGAACCTGGGAATTAGGTGTGTGCGATAGAGCGTGCATCACACGCTAATCGCGCACAGTTACTACCTCTCTCATAAAAATGGCTGTCACTTTTCGTTCGGGTATCGGATTTAGGAGAAATTGGTAACGTTGGAAAGAGGACTCAAGGACTTTCATTTGATATATAGTAAGCCCCCTATTTCGATATATACAAGAAGTTATGGTCAATGGAAATTGGCCCTAGTTTAGACTCTCACTGAAACTTAATCGATAGGAAAACTTTCAACTCACCCTTGAGTTGAGGGACCTCTAAGATCTCAATTCATGCTCAACATGACTCCCACACTACATAATTAATTAACGTACTAAATTTGTATAGGATTTATGGATTGTGAAACCTTTACGCATAGGAATGATCGTTTGCGTTCTAGCCCCAAAATATGGGGTGTTACATTATCTCCCCCTTGAGATCATTCATCCCCAAATTATGGGTAGGGACCTTTTGAAGCTCTAAAAGTTCAGAACAAAGAATATAAATTTGCATTAAACATTTTTTTTACCAAAATATGTAACAACATCAAATAAGCTTCATTATAACCCCTAGCAAAACATGTAAGCATGAAACATGAGGCAATGAGACTTTACGTAGGGATGATCTTGCACACGAGCTCTATGAACCATAATCATCACAACATGAGGCATGAATTAATTTGGTAATAACATGACTGAATCACATCGGTACTAATCATGAAATAAGGTTTTCATGGAACATAGGATTAGAAGCATTCTCCACTTTACAAAGTACCTCGAATAGACTTAAACTTAGAGGCACCAATATTTTACACCCCAAATAATAAATTGCATACTTCACACTCGCCAACTTACACTTATCCAATCACACATCTAGCCACAAGAATTTGAGTCCTACTACTTAGTACTGCTATGTTGAAGCCTAACTCAGAGTTAAAAGGTTCTAACTTAAGCTACGGGACCCTGTACTTTACATCCCTTTAAGAATACTTCTTCACCTTATCAATACCATCAAACACACTCGAGATTTAATTTAGAGAGTATTAACCTCATAGCACATAGGTTTGTGTTTTCAGCAACCACAACATTCAAGCCTAATCATTACTACACTTACTACATGGATCTCCCCACTAAGACCAACAATTTCAATCATTCTCACTAAGATTTTTTCCATATAGATCCTTCTTAACTATCTCACGTAATGAAAGTTCATCTCCTTATTCCCCTTTTTTCTATAGCCTTAAATCAAGAAATCACATAAGAAATTTTCACCTTCAAGAACATCTACTCCCCTACCTAACACATTATTATGCTTCCACAACCACCATCACTCTAATATATGGAAGGTCATTGAGGGACCCGAGCACACACATCATGAATGAAAATAACACTTGTCTGACCATAACTTATGTTTATTGCACTACTCAAAGAGGGACATGAGGTGAAGAAACGATAGAATAGACAAGAAGTGCTTCATATATCAAGTGCCTAGATTGTACGTAAAGAGACGCTCTGGCAAAAACACAACATAGTACGAGTACTTAGGACAAACTATATCGGGAAACACAAGCTGAATTAAAGTGGGTGGAATTGACCCAAACACCCCTGGAAAACGTAATTGAAAGCTGAAAGTTTTTGGGGAGCGTGTGTCGCATGCTCTGGAACCCCGAAATGGAGCGTGCGTCACATACTCCACCGCATGCTACCCCAGGTGTGGATTGGAGCATGTGTGTCGTGCTAATCACACGCAACTACTATTTTGAACTTCCAAATATGCCCTTACGCTCATCCAAAATTTTTGAAACAAACCCGAGATGTACCCTTGACACCCTTAATAATGAATCAACCTACAAATCAACATTCTAAGGCCGAGAAGGTTGAAAATAAAATCATCAAAGATTATGAGCTCAAAAATATGACTAAGTCCTTTTCTTTAACACTTAGAACTGAAAAAGTCTTGAGTTCGCACCACTTTAGCATTCTGGCTAATCCCGACATAAAAATGAATTGGTGACATATAAAATATATTTTCTTAGGACCAAGCATTCTGAAATACATAGATTTGTATGGATCACGAACTACATGACATATGTCTTGAATACATGAATGATTGCATTACTGATAGACATAATTTCTTCTAGTTTGGAGGTCAGATCATAAACATAAGTCCATAGAGAACTTGAACCATGGGAATAGGCATGCCTTGAACATACAACATAGGAAATTAGCAGAATAATCTCCGAAATGGAAGTAGGAGGAGTATGCTTGAGTAGGAATAGGAAATGGTTTATCATAATTCTTACTTGAAACCTGGAACTATGAATTTTTTTTTAGAATTCCTTTAACCCGTCATCTCCCCCCTTAGATCAAAGTCACACTCTAGCATTGCAAACATAACGTCACATCGAAATCTATAGTTTCAACTCTCAAAACAATGGGACATCACCACATACTTAAACTCTAAACTCTCCCTAAAGAACTATACCCTGAAGGCCTTGCTTTTCTGTAAATCCTACTTTTAACTTCCGCTAGCCTCTATAGCCATCACTCTACAACTCCCACTCTCATGAGCGCTGATGATAGGCGGATTTACACTCCTATATCAATATATTTTGCCCATATTTTAGCCTAGTTTTGAGAACAAATTATAT
Organism: Capsicum baccatum var. pendulum; assembly: GCA_030864225.1. Classification (NCBI taxonomy): domain Eukaryota; kingdom Viridiplantae; phylum Streptophyta; class Magnoliopsida; order Solanales; family Solanaceae; genus Capsicum; species Capsicum baccatum. The sequence goes on from CM061556.1 coordinate 13,571,838, forward strand.
ATTTCATGCACTTTTAGTCCTTTTTCCTGTAAATGAGCTAACAGACATGATTAGTAAAGTTTCAGGTATAAATGATGCAAAATTCAGCATTTTATGGCTTACTTGACGCAAAAGAAAGCTCACGAAGAAAGGAAAAGGAGTGTACACGCCTAAGGACCAAAACTGCTGCATGGAAAATCTGTCCCGGGCTAAAACAATATTTCTGAAGACTTTGGGGACTTACAGACACAAAGCTGAATTTTGACAAAGATACATTAACCTAGTATAATTAGGTTATGTATTTCATTAGTTTATTTGGATTATGATAATGTTACCTTAACCTAGTACATTTGGGTTAAGTGTTCCATAGGCCTAGTAGGATTTGGTTATTTATTTCATTAGCATAGTAGGAGTAGGATAGGAGTATTATAAATACCCTATCATGCTAGAGATTTTTATTAAAGTCCTCCCTTAGTGGAGAGAACAATCTTTCTATTCTTCACTTAATTCAATAATTAATTTTCTTCCATCCCTATCATCTTCCACTACAAACACTTCTAATCTACTCTTCTAGTCTTAAAATCCACAACAAGAGAATCGTTACTTTTGCTAAGGAATTCACGCCTCACGCCTACCACTTGTGCTACACGAAAATCATCAATCTTGTGGTATAATAACAACAATGCAAATTGTGATTTCCTTCGCATTCATGGGTAACTAAACTTCTCTGTTGGGGTTATGGAAGCCGAATGAGTTACTATCTATTGCTGTGAGTTTGTGAGTTCAAGACACGTATATTGCTTATATCATTATTCTCTTCATCTTAATCCACATTCTTTGCGGTTGCAAATGTAAGAATACGCCAGTCTAACATTTCACTTGTTCGAGAGAAAGGTTATTTGTCTGGAAAAGAGATAATGTCAAGGTAGTAGGACACCCTTTCCTATTAAAAAGCTAGTGCCGTAACTGGACTAACCTCTTGGAGAATTCGTACCGTTACACACGCTTTAAGCTCGAGAGAGTTAAAGTGAAATAGTCCTTGTTTAGGTCGAGAGACGCTTGGATTTACCATCGACTACAATTCTCTATAAGCAATTGCATATCAGAATTCTACACACTCATAGCCAATAGAGACGTATACCTCAGAAGGTGGACATAACCCCAACGCTTCAATTCTCATTGTTTACAACCAACGTAACAATCTCTCTCCTTTTACTTTATTATTTTCAGCCTTTGTTTACATTACTTGCAAGACAAGAATCCCCCCTTTTTACGAGACTTGCACCAAAAGTTTAGTAATTTTACTTACTTGTTGGCCAAGATATTCCCTGTGGGATCGACACCCAACCCAGGTTGGGTTCTATATTTGCTAACGACCGCTTTACACTCCTACGAGAGCTGTAGATTGAGCGTTATCAAAAATTGGCGCCGTTGCCGGGGACTACGAGTGTCAATCAAGTTCGTGATAATTAGTAGACCCTTTGGTCAAAGATTCTCGTACTTTTACGTTTAGTTTTTGTTTTTGTTTATTGCAGGTTTTTACTTTAGTGCATGCCCCATACTAGAAGTTCTGGTCAACCGTTATTACCAATCAATCCTGAACCACAACGAATTAGAAGAATGGAAGCACAAGCTGAAATCGACAGGATGGCTGCTCAACACGAGCAAGCAAGATTAGCTGCTCTTGCCGCTGCTCAAGTCCAACAACAAAACATTGATAATCCTGGGCGAGCAACAAATCCTGACGATGAAGATTTAGGTGATGACGAGTTGATAAACCCAAGGCATGTTGCTGAAACTACAACACCTGCCAACAGAAGAGGTCGACAAGCTCGGTATAGGTATGATCGCCAACCTTTGCAGTCAGGTTTCGACGATGATGATGATGATCTTGATGGTGCCGGAGCCACTGGAGCTATAATTCCACCACCATTAGCGCCCAGAGCCAAGTTCAACATCACAAGCACCATGATTCAGTTATTGCAACTCAAGGGATTATTTGGTGGACTAGCAGGCGACGATCCGAATATGCATCTCATCAACTTTATTTCTACATGCAAGTCTTTTAACAATCCTGGTGTTGGTCAGAATGCTATTCGATTACGTCTATTTCCATTGTCTCTGTCTGGGGAGGCAACACTATGGTTGAATGGGCTGACTCCTGATTCAATTACAAATTGGAGGCAATTGAGAGACGCTTTCCTAGAAAGATTCTTTCCGCCATCCAAAAGAGCACAATTGAGAGATGAAATCAGCAACTTCCGCCAGCTTCCCACTGAAGCTCTTCATGAAACATGGGAGAGGTTCAAGACAAAGCTAGCGAGATGCCCAAACCATCACATGACTAATGTTCACCTAATAGAGATCTTGTATAGAGCCTTGAATTCAATAACTAAACCAGTGGTGGATAATGCAGCTGGAGGTTCTTTCATGGACCTCACCTTTGGTCAAGCAAGCAATATGCTAGATCGCATAACGAAACAAAGTAGAGCTTGGCATACCAGGGATTCTGAGGTAGCAAGCCCCACTTTATCTATTGGTATGACTGCAGACCAAAGAAGAAGAGAAGAAGAACATGATCAATACATGGCGCACATGAAAACACAAATGGATCTTCTGACAAAGCATTTATTATCAGGGAAGATCGAAAAAGTTAAGGCCATGGTAGCACATGGAAGAGACGAATCCGACTCTGAAGAAGAAGCTAACTACTTGAACAATCAGGGGGGTTTCCGCGGGAATGCCCAAGGAAACCAAGGTCGGAACTATTATGATAAATCTGGAAGCAAAGACCAAGGTAGTTGGAAGAAAAACAATGAAAACAGTGGTTTGTACGTTCCCCCTGGTAGACGTGATACCACCACATCTAATTCTGGAAGTATGGAAGACATGATGGCTAAGTTATTGAAAGGAGTGGAAGAAACGAGCGCGGGAGTTACGGAGGTGATTAATGATTTGTTCTCCAAGAAGCAATTAGTTGATTCTCATTCCACTTCTATCAAGCAAATAGAGCAGCAATTGAGCCAACTTTCAGCAGCATTCAATCAAAGAAAGGCTGGCACCTTATCGAGCGATACTGTGCAAAACCCAAAGAATGATGGGTCATGCATGGCCATCACTACCAGAAGTGGTAAGGTGCTGGAAACTTCAGAAAAAGACAAGCAAGTGGTTGACGAAGTTGCGGACAAGGATAACAACACAAAACGTGAGGAGTCCGTGGATGACGTTACTAACGTCACTCCCAACGACGTGCAAACTGAAAAAGTGGAAAAACGGAAGAAAGAGGAGAAGAAAGCTACGGATAGAACACTTCCATACCCACCACCACCTTTTCCCCAAAGATTGAAGAAGGTGGCGGATGACACTAAGTTCAGAAAATTTATGACTATGTTGAAGCAGCTGACCATCAATGTTCCATTAGTGGAGGCACTTGAACAAATGCCTGGGTATGCGAAGTTTATGAAAGATCTTTTGACAAAGAAGAGGGAAGCAAGTTATGAGCTGAAGGATGATGTACATCATTGTAGTGCAATTGCTACCCGATCGATAGTTCAGAAGAAGGCCGACCCCGGAGCTTTCACTATTCCTTGCACCGTCGGATCTTTGAACTTTGCCAAAGCACTATGTGACTTAGGATCTAGCATCAACTTGATGCCATTATCGATCTACAAGAAGTTGGGGTTAGGAGATCCTACACCAACTAATATGAGGCTTGTCATGGCGGATAGGTCGGTAAAACGACCTGTTGGTATTCTATGTGACGTATTGGTAAAGGTTTCTTCATTCATCTTTCCGGAAGACTTTGTTATTCTAGATTGTGAAGCAGACTCAGAAGTTCCCATAATCTTGGGGCGCCCTTTCCTTGCTACAGGAAGTGTGCTCATTGATTTAAGGGCTAATGAACTTTCATTCCGAATAAATGACGAAGTGGTTCGTTTTGATGTTTGCAAATCAATGAAGCAACCCAAAGATCTGAGTGTATTTTCTGTGGCTAATGTTGTCTTTGATGATGAGAAAGAACGACTTGAAGAAGAGCAAATTCTTGATGATCCTTTTGAGGTTTTGCTCATGCAAGGAGAGAATGAGGATGCTGAAATTTCTAAAGAAGCTATTTGTGCTCTATCAGGATTAGGGACATATCACTATACTCCTAAGAAGCTGGATCTTGATCTCAAGAATCGACCCACACCACCAGCTAAGCCATCTATTGAAGAACCACCCACACTAGAATTGAAGGAGCTGCCAAGCCATTTGAAGTACGCATTCTTAGGAAGCGGAAACACTCTTCCAGTCATAGTGGCATCCGATTTGGGTGAGCAACAAGTTGCAGCTATTATTGCAATCTTACGCAAGCATATTAGAGCCATTGGATGGACCATTGCGGATATTATTGGTATTCCACCTGGGATTTGCACACATAAAATTCAGCTTCAAGAAAAGTGCACCCCCACCATTGAACATCAAAGGCGTCTAAACCCACCTATGTAAGAAGTGGTGAAGAAGGAGATTATCAAGTGGTTAGACGCAGGAGTTGTATATCCTATCTCTGATAGCACATGGGTAAGTCCTGTACAATGTGTTCCCAAGAAAGGAGGTATGACGGTGGTTGCAAATGCGAAGAATGAGCTTATTCCACTCAGGCCCGTTACTGGATGGAGAGTATGCATGGACTACCGCAAGCTGAATTCTTGGACACTCAAGGATCACTTCCCCATGCCATTTATGGACCAAATGCTAGATCGATTAGTGGGGAAAGGATGGTTTTGCTTCTTGGATGGTTATTCAGGTTATAATCAGATTTGTATTGCTCCCGAAGACCAAGAGAAGACAACGTTTACATGCCCATATGGTACGTTTGCCTTCAAAAGTATGCCATTCGGGTTATGTAACGCACCAGCCACCTTTCAACGTTGTATGATGTCTATTTTCTCTGATATGGTTGAAGACACTTTGGAGGTATTTATGGATGACTTTTCAGTTATTGGTGAGTCTTTTGAAGCGTGTTTGGCAAACTTGAGCATGGCATTGCAAAGATGTGTAGAGTTCAACCTTGTGCTGAATTGGGAGAAGTGCCACTTCATGGTAAAAGAAGGAATCGTTCTTGGGCACAAGATCTCTGAAAGAGGAATAGAGGTTGATCGAGCAAAAATTGAGGTTATTAAGAAGCTACCGCCTCCAATTTCAGTGAAGGGAGTTCGTAGTTTTCTTGGCCATGCTGGGTTCTATCGTAGATTCATCAAAGACTTCTCCAAAATTGCTAGTCCATTGTGCAAACTATTGGAGAAAGATGCTAAGTTTGACTTTAATGACGATTGCTTAAAGGCATTCGAATGCCTTAAAGGAAAACTCATTGAAGCCCCTATCATGGTAGCACCAGATTGGACGCTCCCGTTCGAAGTCATGTGTGATGCTAGTGGTGTAGCCGTTGGTGCTGTTCTTGGACAGAGAAAGGAGAAACTATTTCAACCTATCTACTATGCGAGTAAGGTCCTAAATGAAGCCCAAAGGAACTACACTGTTATTGAACAAGAGCTCCTAGCGGTTGTGTATGCGTTTGAGAAGTTTCGTGCCTACCTATTAGGTACTAAGGTGATAGTCCATACAGACCATGCAGCTCTTAGGTATCTAATGACAAAGAAGGATGCAAAACCAAGGTTGATTTGATGGGTATTGCTGCTGCAAGAGTTCAATTTTGAGGTCAAAGATAGAAGAGGTTGCGAGAACCAAGTGGCTGATCACCTATCTCGACTTGAGAATGAGCAGGTGGCGCAACTAGAAATTCAGATTGATGATGCATTCCCTGACGAGGAGATATTAGCGACAACAATGGACAAATTACCATGGTATGCCGACTTTGCAAATTTCGTGGTGAGTAATGTGCTACCTGCCAATTTATCTTACCACCAAAGGAGGAAGTTTATGCATGACGTACAACATTATTATTGGGATGAGCCTTATTTGTTTCGAAGATGCACGGATGGGATCATTCGACGATGTATATCCCATGAAGAAGTGCCCACTATATTGGAAGCATGCTACACTTCGCAAGTTGGAGGACATCATGCCGGCAATCGAACGGCAAGAAAAGTATTGCAAAGTGGTTATTATTGGCCTTCGATATTCAGAGATGCATACAACTATGTGAGAAGGTGTGACCAATGCCAACGTCAAGGTGCTATTTCAAAACACCATGAAATGCCCATGTCCAAAATTCTGGAGGTAGAACTCTTTGATGTGTGGGGTATTGATTTCATGGGTCCATTCGTGAATTCGTATGGAATGAAGTACATCTTGGTTGCTGTGGATTATGTTTCAAAATGGGTTGAATCTGTAGCATTGGCCGACAACGAAGGAAAGCGTGTTGTAGCGTTCTTAAAAAAGAATATCTTCTCTCGCTTTGGAGTACCTCGTACTATCATAAGTGATGGAGGATCTCACATTTGCAACAAGCTATTCAAATCTGTATTGGCTAAGTATGGTGTCAAGCAACATAAGGTGGCTACGCCTTATCATCCCCAAACTAGTGGACAAGTAGAAGTTTCCAATCGTGAGATCAAGCAAATTCTTGCAAAGACGGTTAATGCTAATAGAAAGGATTGGTCTAGGAAGCTAGATGATGCACTATGGGTGTATAGGACTGCATTCAAGACACCCATTGGTATGTCACCTTATCAGCTAGTTTATGGGAAGGCTTGTCATCTAACCATTGAGCTCGAGCACAAGGCATTGTGGGCATTGAAGCAATTGAACTTGAATCGGGATGATGTGAAGAATCTGAGGTTGGAGCTGCTGAACGAACTAGATGAATTCCGTCTTCATGCATATGAACGATCGGATTTATATAAGGAGCGGATGAAGAAGTATAATGATTAGCGGATTGTTCGACGAAACTTCCAAAAAGGTGACATGGTACTACTCTTTAACTACAGATTTAAGCTCTTCCCAGGCAAGTTAAAATCGAAGTGGTCTGGTCCATTTAAAGTCATCCAAGTCTACTCGTCTGGAGTAGTCGAATTGGAAGGCAATAAGGTTATTGTTTTCAAAGTGAATGGCCAACGTGTTAAGCCTTATATCGGTCCTCTTGACTCGATGAATGACATGGCCATCACTTATCTCGATGAAGTCTAAGTACTTGAGATTATTACATCGAGCCACGACAATAAATAAGGCGCTAGATGGGAGGCAACCCATCGTTTTATCGTTTTATCGTTTTATCGTTTTGTCGTTTTGGTACTTGTTTTGTTTTTGATAAATGAAAATCCAAAAATAAGAGTCGTGCCACGACCAAAACTAACGCGCTTGGTGTGAGGCAACCCATCGTACTAATCGTTTTCATTTGTTTTGAGCAAATATAGGTGCAAGAAGTATTCAACGAGGAGATTGATTTCAATTGACGATTTGGACGCATTGTATGGTAAAGTTGGTAAGTTAGGAATAGTGATGCATAAGGCTATGGATTGAGCATCTCTCATGCCCAAATAGGCATCGAGGAAGGCTAGGCCTTGGAAAAACTAGGCCACGAACGATGCACAACCTATCCTATAGCCTAAGGTCTCGGAATCTAGTGTGCTATACACTATGCGCCGCCTATTCCTAAGTGTGATTTTGACTATGCGCCGCCTATGCTATGGCATTTGGTCTCAGTATCTCATATGCCATAGACTATGCGGCGCATATGTCTACAAATGCCATAGACTATGCGGCGCCTATGTCCCATTATGCCATAGACAATGCGCCGCATATGTCATGTCTATGCCAAGCATTATGCGCCGCATATGTGGGATTTTTGTCTCCAAAACCAATTGTAAATGGGTCATAACCCGACCCATTCTCTTCCTATATAAAGGGGACTTAGTTTTACAACACAACCACACTAAAAATTGACCTAAGGGCGCCGCATATATATCCAAATCCTCTCAAAATTTTCTTCTTTTGCTCTTCCAATTCACAAAACCATCCCCACAAGCTTCAAGCAAGTAAGTGCTATCTTATTCTTCATTTATTTCTCATAAGTACTACGTTGCTATGTCTAGTATGAATTGCTAAATCGTATAAGATTGTTGGTGATGTTTATGTGTTTGGATAGTTGATACAAAATCATGTGAGTGAACATATACGTAGGAAAATCTTGACTTGTTTCCGACTTGAATTTGGATATTTACGGAATTACTATGGCTATGAACATTGCTTAAGATTGTTGTTTGGATACTTACATGTTAGACTATCCCGGCCATCAGGATAAGACTTATAGTGCCTACCGGCATAAGAGGTTGCGATTGTTGTAAGAATAACGATTCCATGTGGTAACCCCTATGTAGTAGTGTTGTTATATCTACCATGAAAGTAGTCCAATGGATGCAAGTAAGTGATGCATTGCTGATTTTCTTGTCGGAATACAATCCTAAAACGTATGTCGACGAAATCTGAGTACTCGACCACTTTCACTTCACTGATTTGTGTTAACAAAACTAAGTGTGGGGTGGTACCCCTAATGCTTGTTTATAGATTGTATCGATTGGGATTGTGCTGCCACTAACACTATTTCTAGTCTCAGGTACAATGGCACCTAAAGCGAGGCAAGGCAAGGAGAAGGCTACCACTTCCCAAAAGGGCAAAAAGAGAGGTCGCAAGGACCAAGGCGAATCATACTCAGCACAAATACCCCGCAGAATGTTTGGAATAAAATGGGTTCTTGAGGAGGAAGCCAAAGAATGGTACAGGAACAACAAAGAACGAAAATATGTTCACGTCGACTTGATCAACAAGGAAACCTTAGCAAAGAAGGAGCCGCGTATGTTGGCAAAAATAATGGCATTGAAGCTGGATTTCTTCTTCCGCGACATGGGAGAATGCAACCTTGATTTAACAAGAGAGTTTTATGCCAACTGGTCGCCGAACACAACAGGCAATGAAGTCAAAATTCGGGGCCAAGTGTTATAGCTCACCGCGGATTGGATCAACTCTTTTCTTGGCTTACCTTCGGTCGACACAGCACCATTCAAAGAGCTGTACAGCAGGCCTCCTTATAGAGAAATATGACACACACTTTGTGGAAGCAGATCGATGGCAAGGTGGGGCAGACATAAAGAAATCGGCCGACACAACACCTTCCCTTATGCTCCACTAAATAGGGAAGCAAGAATCTGGATGCGCATTGTCAACTCATGCCTTATTCCTGGGACTCAATACACTAAGATATCAAGAGATAGAGTGTGTTTGGTCTATGCTTTGATGACGAATGTCCCTATCAACTTTGGGGCAATAATTCGATCTACCATGAGGAAAGCCAGACTCCACAAAAGGTCCCACATCACATTTGGAAATTTGTTGATAGCAATCTTGCGGAAGGAGGATATCGAAGAGAAACCAGCTGACCACAAACTCCCACATAACCCAAAGAAGGTTGACCTCACCAAGGTCAAAGATGCTGAAACAACTCATGGTGTCAACCTTACTACTGCGGAGAGACATGCTCGTGATGAGAGTTTCTTCCATCATCTCTATGGCATGACACGATTCACTATGATGAGTGGTGGACGTGTTCCAACTGCTGAAGAGCTCCAACAGTTGGACCACGACTACCCAATGAACATGCATGCACGGGAGATGTGTGGAGTGGGCGTATACTTTGAGGAACCTCTAGATGATGATGTGCCGACTGATGACGATCGACGCTTGCCTGATTCTGACGAGGAGGAGAACTCTGACGACGACTCTTATGATGATTCAGACGAAGGGGGTATGACCCCCGACATTGATGAGGAGTCCGACTAACCAGGTTCTTCGTATTTATTTTCCACTGAGGGCAATGTCCCGTTTAAGTGTGGGGTGGCGGTATCGCATGCTATACTTCTCTGTTTGCACCTATGTTTGTTTGTTTACTTTGTTCATTTGAGTTCGTTTTTTTTTGTTTATCATTTTTTTAAGTTTTTTTAGGAGTAAAATTTTTTCTAGCTTCGCATGAAATTATTTTGATAGGCAGCATGAGATCATAGCAAGAGTATATGCTACAATTGTGACTATTGAGACGTTTAGGCTCTATTTGTGACTCATTATGTGATATTGTGTGATTCAATTCCTTCACTTGTTGGGTCAAGAGTCTATATTACTTCCAATCAAGTCGACCATGTGCCTTGTGTGTGTGAGATAATAGTATATTCTATGTTTGTGGCTGATGCTAGAACTTGCCTGGTATGTATACAAAGCGAAAATAAGGAGTGTAAGTTTAGGATATGATTTAGGCATTTCTTTGGCAACCTATATTTGTTTACCTTCAGTTTTACCTACCCATGAACATCATCCTAGTTAAACCCTTTTGAGCCTTTAGCCTATTTCTTTGACAACCTTGTATGTAAGCCTAATCCATTTTTTTCAAGACCGTAATTTGATCCAAATTCCTAAGTGCTTTAAAGTGAAAAAGTCATGTGACAACATAAGAGGAAATTGGGTGAGTATGATGCTTTAAATTGTAATGGTTCTTGAATGTGTTATGAAAAAGAAAGTGCTATTATAAGAGGTATGTTGAGAAAAGAAAAAGGAAAAGAAAGCTGAAAAGTAAGTTGTGCTTAAAATTGAAAAACAAAATAGGAGAACAAGGGTGGTAGAACAAAAGAAAGAAGAAAGGTTGAAAGAAAAAAATGTCAATGATACAATGTGATGTATTAAAGTGCTTAGGAACTTAGTCACTATTTCTGGCCAAAATAGTCCTACCCGTCCCTTAGCCTACATTACAACCATCAGAAGACCTATTTGATCCTAATCTTAGCATTCTGACATTTAGTGGAGTATTACACTAAGGGCAAGCCTATGGTCATCAGTTGCTACATATGAATTCTTTGTGAGAGTGAGAGAAAGGATATGTTGATACCCATGTTTGAAAAATATGATATATTTATGAGTGATTATGGGTACTATATTGTGAGACACACATGGTTGATGAGTTTTGGATAGTTGTATATGATTCTACGCACCTTAACGTTTGCATGCGAGTTGATCACCATCACGAGTCTATGCTAGAGGTTAAAATGTTTCTACTTATAATCGGAAAGCTACTCTTTGTTGATAATTGTTGTGCTTGTCTTGAAGAATGTTTTGTGTTGTTGCTGTAAAAACCCTAAGTTGATATTTAGAAGGACGATATGTTGTTCGAGGACGAACAAAGCTCTAAGTGTGGGGTGTTGATGATAGGCGGATTTACATGGCTATATCAATATATTTTGCCCATATTTTAGCCTAGTTTTGAGAACAAATTATATATTTCATGCACTTTTAGTCCTTTTTCCTGTAAATGAGCTAACGGACATGATTAGTAAAGTTTCAGGTATAAATGATGCAAAATTCAGCATTTTATGGCTTACTTGACGCAAAAGAAAGCTCACGAAGAAAGGAAAAGGAGTGTACACGCCTAAGGACCAAAACTGCTGCATGGAAAATCTGTCCCGGGATAAAACAACATTTCTGAAGATTTTGGGGACTTACAGACACAAAGCTGGATTTTGACAAAGATACATTAACCTAGTACAATTAGGTTATGTATTTCATTAGTTTATTTGGATTATGATAATGTTACCTTAACCTAGTACATTTGGGTTAAGTGTTCCATAGGCCTAGTAGGATTTGGTTATTTATTTCATTAGCATAGTAGGAGTAGGATAGGAGTATTATAAATACCCTATCATGCTAGAGATTTTTATTAAAGTCCTCCCTTAGTGGAGAGAACAATCTTTCTATTCTTCACTTAATTCAACAATTAATTTTCTTCCATCCCTCTCATCTTCCACTACAAACACTTCTAATCTACTCTTCTAGTCTTAAAATCCACAACAAGAGAATCGTTACTTTTGCTAAGGAATTCACGCCTCACGCCTACCACTTGTGCTACACGAAAATCATCAATATTGTGGTATAATAACAACAATGCAAATTGTGATTTCCTTCGCATTCATGGGTAACTAAACTTCTCTGTTGGGGTTATGGAAGCCGAATGAGTTACTATCTATTGCTGTGAGTTTGTGAGTTCGAGACACGTATATTGCTTATATCATTATTCTCTTCATCTTAATCCACATTCTTTGCGGTTTCAAATGCAAGAATACGCCAGTCTAACATTTAACTTGTTCGAGAGAAAGGTTATTTGTCTGGAAAAGAGATAATGTCAAGGTAGTAGGACACCCTTTCCTATTAAAAAGCTAGTGCCGTAACTGGACTAACCTCTTGGAGAATTCGTACCGTTAGACACGCTTTAAGCTCGAGAGAGTTAAAGTGAAATAGTCCTTGTTTAGGTCGAGAGATGCTTGGATTTACCATCGACTACAATTCTCTATAAGCAATTGCATGTCAGAATTCTACACACTCATAGCCAATAGAGACGTATACCTCAGAAGGTGGACATAACCCCAATGCTTCAATTCTCATTGTTTACAACCAACGTAACAATCTCTCTCCTTTTACTTTATTATTTTCAGCCTTTGTTTACATTACTTGCAAGACAAGAATCCCCCCCTTTTTACGAGACTTGCACCAAAAGTTTAGTAATTTTACTTACTTGTTGGCCAAGCTATTCCCTGTGGGATCGACACCCAACCCAGGTTGGGTTCTATATTTGCTAACAACCGCTTTACACTCCTACGAGAGCTGTAGATTGAGCGTTATCAAGCGCACGCATCCAAACTCTTTATAAAAAAATGGGTATCAGTATATACATGAACACCAACTCTTCTCGTTAGTCTTTACACTAAATTATTTTCAAGGACATCCCCTTTCAAGGACACTAATCGTAATTTCTTCTAACTCCCAAAGTCATCAACTTATGACTAACATTTTCATGTGCATAGAAACCCACGCTTCTAAATACTTAATGCTCCATCTTCAATTCCTTAGAATGCTATTATTACACCTCTAATCACATAACCTACAACTTCACAAAATCTATAAGAGTATACCAAGGGCACATATTGCCTACCTATTTTTCCTCAATCACTCTAAAGAGCACCATACAACATCTTTCCAGACTTCTCCATACTACAAGATTCAAGAATTAAATCTAGGTACACAAAACACTTATACACATAAAATTTTATTTCTCAACCTGCTACCAGGGGTTCAACTTATTCCCATATACTCATGTTCTTATCCACTTAATGATTCAACCACAATTGATCATTTTAACACTAGTCCTCATGTACACATATACCTTATGATTACCACTTAAAATTTTTATTAATCATCAACCTAGGCCATTTTTCACATCACATCAAGCCTGCTAATTATTACACAAAACATGCATTATTAATCTTTATCTATTATTCTCACCACTACACTCCACACCTAAACTCCACATATAAATTTCAAGCCTGTTGTTGATACAAGTATGATCATGATCATGACACTTTTGAGTATTTTTGAAGACTAGTCACTAAAGGGATCTTTTGTCATTTCTCTATTATTTGTAATGTTGTATAAATAGAACCTTGTAGGGTTTATTTCCTTAGTTTTATGTTTTTGATTGTAAGAACACTCCTCTTGTGAGAGAGAGCTCCAAAACCAAAATTAGGGCATAGCATAAGGGTGGATTCTCTTGTGTGTTGTAAAGCTTGATACCTTGGTGCTTGAGAGATGGATGCTTTCTTGTGTCATTGTACTAGTTGAGTGTGGTGTTAAGGGTCCAAGATTTACCATTCTTGGGTTCTTAATATTACAACTTCATTGTGTCTAACTATCTATCTTTGTTTCTTGTTCTAGTTTTGGGTTTTCCTTGTATTGTTGTAAAACCCGTAGATTATAGTTGTTATAGCCTTGATGTTCTTCATTGTATTGTGCTAATATAACTTGTTGGTAGTTTTTTTGGAGGTGTTAAAACTCGTTGTTCTCTCTATTCTTGTTACGAGTAGCGAATCCGAGAGTGGTCACCAAAATAGTCTCGGGTTTCCTCAACTTGTGGACTATTTTGGTGTATGTTTTCTTGTGTTCTTGTTCATCCTTGTATCATTTGGTATCATAGAAAGGTTTGATTTTTTTCCAACAAAATCAATCTTGGGATTGTTATCTTGAAAATAAAAAAAAAGTGAAAAAGAAGAAAAAAACAAAAAAAAAGGTTCCGGTTCACGTTTTTAGGGTTTTTCAGAAAAACTTGATTTTTGTGTGTTTTGTGTGTTTATAGTGTTATATTATTGTTACCTAAAACTATTATATTCTAGAAATTGCAAATCCCAACAAAAACGAAGTGTGAAAATCGAAAATCCCCCCCAAAATTACTAAACCCATTTTTGACCTAGGTCAAATTTTGAGTTCTTAATTTTGTGTTTTTCTTATGTTTTTAGTGTTAGATTTGTCTTCTCTAACACTATAGGAGTATAGGGTTCGAATTTGATCTAAATTGGAGGTTATTTGAGCCATCCACCATTGTTGAACTTGAGTTTGAAGAAACTTGAAGGTGGGATCTCATTGTGGGAGGTTATTTTGAACTCACGTGTGTTTTGTTTTGTAGGATTTGTATTGTATTGTTGTGTGTGACATTGTGGACTGATTGGGTGTCTTGATTGGACGATAACTTGAAGGGTTAATTTTTGGTACCACCACAATGGAACCCGAGGCTTCAAATACTCATACAATGGACAGTAATGTCATCAATCTCATTTTGGTTCACCTTAAAACTATGTCCCGAGATGTGGCTAGTTTAAATGTGGGTCTTGAGAAATTAGATACGGATGTGGCATCAATTAGTGGGAGATTAGAATGTGTGGAAAGCCAAAGGAGTCGACCTTCCACCCCTCAAAACATTTCCCCAACTAATACTCTCGAGACCTTGCACCAAATGCTATATCCACCAATTTCCATAAATCAAACCAATCTTTACTCCGGAAGCCGAGAACAAGATAGAACAGGCCACCCTCCACTGTACCAAGTCCAACAAGAAGAGCTCGAACCCAAATAACAGCACCAAACCCGAACCCTCCCATCCAAACTCCACTTGACCAAAGTCCTCACTATCCAAATTCAATCCCACCACTACAAGCTCCAACTAACCCAAATAGACCCATCCATGTTGAGGGCTATGGTAGGGGAGGACAACATGATGGTTATGGGCCATATAATAATGTTTACTTGAGGGAAAAAAGAATGAAGGGTAGACACGGGGAGTTAGGCCGAGATATGAGAGATGGCCACCCAAATCGAGATGTAGGTCTCAATTCCATCAAAGTGAGCCTTACCATTTTCAATGGTGAGAGTGATCCTGAAGCCTACCTTGCATGGGAGTCATCTTATGACAAGATCTTCCAAATAATGATCTCACTGAATAAAAGAAAAGTTGCTATGCTATAGCTCACTTTGAAGGGTATTCTAATACATGGTGGGAGCATGTTAAACAGTTTAGGAATGAGACAACCTTCTTCTTGGTTTCAGTTGAAGAACCTTATGCGGCAAAGGTACTTGCTCGGGACTTATAGGCATGAGATCCTTGACAAATTGTACAATTTTAGGAAAGGGAGAAAGAGTGTCATGGCTTACTACGACGAATTTCAACAGTTGATGTTGAAACTTGACCACCGAGGTGAGCAAGTAAGTCATGACATTGTGCGCTTCAAGGTTGGGTTAGACAAGGACATCTCCACTCGCATGATGCTTCAAAAATTTGACACCATAGATGGCATATTCTATGTGGCTTTAGAGTTTGAGAGGGAACTCAAAGAGAACTCATTCATGGCTACCCAACCTGAGGCCACCAAGGCTATCCAAAAACATCCTCCAAGGTATGAAGGTAAATTGAATTCTACTTCCAATCAAGGGGTTTCAATGCTTCAAGTGTCAAGGGTGGTGGCACAAGGATAATAAGTTCCCAAAATGAAGGAATATAATCCTAAGGGAGGCTAGATTGTACTATCTTGGAGAAGAGGTGGGCATTGAATCGGTTAAGAACGATGACAAACCATAAGATGGATAGCAAAAAGAAGACGAAGTGCAAAATAAAGAGTATGTAGAAGTTATGTTTCCGCAAGAAGGAGATTGTGAAATGCCTTTATAAAAGAGGTAAGACTGTGAATTTGTGGTCAAATTCCTCTCAAGATGGAGAGGATGATACAAGTATGATCATTATCATGACACTTTTGAGTATTTTTGAATACTAGTCACAAAAGTTTTTTTTTTTTGTCATTTATCTATTATTGTAATGCTGTATAAATAGAACCTTGTAGGGTTTATTTCCTTAGTTTTATGTTTTTGATTTTAAGAACACTCCTCTTGTGACCAAAACCGAAATTAGGGCATAGCATAAGGTTGGATTATCTTGCGTGTTGCAAAGCTTGATACCTTGGTGCTTGAGAGGTGGATGCCCTCTTGTGTCATTGTAAGAGTTAGGTGAGTGTTGAGTGTGGTGTTAAGGGTCCAAGAGTTACCATTCTTGGGCTCTTAATATTACAACTTCATTGTGTCTAACTATCTATCTTTGTTTCTTGTTCTAGTTTTGGGTTTTCTTTGTATTGTTGTAAAACCAGTAGATTCTAGTTGTTGTAGCTTTGTTGTTATTCATTGTATTGTGCTAATATAACTTTTTGGTTGGTTGTTTTGAGCTTTTAACACTCGTTGTTCTCTCTATTCTTGTTATAAGTAGCGAATCCGAGAGTGGTCACCAAAATAGTGTCGGGTTTCCTCAACTTGTGATCTATTTTGGTGTATGTTTTCTTGTGTTCTTGGTCATCCTTGTATCAGTTGTCTATCCTCAATTATATACCACTGGTAAAGCATGCCACATACTGTATAACCCATCAAATTGGGAAATCAACCCAAATACTTTACTTCACTTAGCTACTACCTACAATCACAACCCCCATAACCCCACTATTACAACTCAAAATCCACTACTAAGGAAAAGACCATCAAAGGGGTAAAGTCACATGATTGGTTTAATCGATCTTAACCTTGAAATATAACCCATTTCAATCTTATCAACATATTCTAATTTCTCACATCATACTTACTTACCTAATCATACATCACAAAGATCTTCAAAATTCAATAAACACTAATGAGTCTTTACTTACAATTTATTAACTAATCTACCCCTTTCCATTCACAGCCTATAAATGATTTCTACAACCACCATAACCATCCATTCTATGATCCTTCCTATTCTGAATAAATAATAATCATATCCTGTATCTTCCTTCACAGACTACCATACAATCTACAAATATTGCTGAACATTTGTCTATCATTATAACACATTAGTCTATCACTATACAATGGCAACCCACTCCTCAATCCACCATTATACAACTAAAATTATTTATTTATGCAAATGTCACCCTCACTCTGACTGCTAACCTTGTGACTTCATGTCACCAACTTCTAGACCATCTCACTACCAATAGGTCATGATACTTTAGCATACACTACTACTCAAGTGGAAATACAGTTCCAACATTCTGTTACACATCATTATCCTTAAAAATCACATCCTCAACAAGAATTTTTATTAAAAGAAACTGAATACACTCCATACCTCAGGCTCAACCGCACGACTGATGCAGATAGGGGTATATGCTTAAATAAACATACTTTAAAGCACTCACAGACTCCTCTCAATTCCTTGTACAAATTTATAACTTTATGGACCAGAGAGAATCACATTGCTGGAAGAGATAGACTCTTAAACTTGTATCGCCTCGACAATGAGGCATGGCCTATGAAACTAGAACAAGGAATAAACTTGGATAAATTTCTTATGGATGACTCTATAGAATGAACTAGAGTATGAAAGAATGGGAAATAACTACTAAATTCCTAGAAGCCTCCTGATTATAAGTGTATTTAACAACGCACCCACAAGCAAGACTCTACTAGGCATGATTTTGCAGATACCCTGGGACCATGAATCGCGCTCTGATACTAAGTTTATCATGACCCGAACCGAGCCCCAGGCCGTAATGAGCATCCCAAACCATGAAGGCCTGGGCTCCCCTTTCTTTCTAGAAATCATACACAACATTCATATACTTTAATAAATACGAACGTAAGCAATAAAGATTGTAACATGGTCAAATCACTTAGTTCAGTGGAATAATACAAAACTTAAGTTCACAATATTCAACAAAATATTTGACACCAATTTTTGAAATCTCTAACACTGTGAAATTCAACATCTGTCTAAAGACTGGGACAAGGCCCTCAGTCAAACCGTAAAACAAGAGAGGTAACAAAATTTAATGACTAGGCCTTCCGAAATAGAAAAGGCTCACCAACTGCAACTTTTGACACACGAATCTACTATTAAAAAGGACTTTGGGACTGTGTCTCATATCCTGAAATATAGGGGGGTCAATACAGATGTACTGGTATATGAAACAACTCAAAATAACATGTTTTATACAAAAATAAATGAGAGCATTTCATAATAACAATGAACATAATATAAGTAGAAATACATGGGCATATATAATAAGCTTCAAATCAATTCTTGACAACCTTGAATCACTCTTTGTTATTCTTCTGAGCTAGTTGGTACACCCTACAAATTCTAAATTCCATGAGCTATGTGGAACTTGCCCTTGAATCGGCGGCCGAGCCTCCAATCCAAGTAGCCACCAGGATTTGGAGCTAGTGATACCCCCCATGTGAACACACCATAGGAATCCACCCATGTGAGATGTCCTAATTATTTTGTTATTCTCCCATGTAGGATACAATATCATATGACCCGCATCGACGACTACGGTTTCCAGCTATGGGCCCTTACATTCAAACAACTTCTACAGGTAACCTACTAGATCTCTTAAGCCAAACTTTTAGTTATTTAAAGTAAACATGTTTCTAATTTCAAAACATTCGATACTTATCTTGTTAAGGGAATGAAATCACCAAGTATCGTACCATGACTTGCAAGTCAATCGAATCACATCATATCAATCTGTATCCCTTTTTAACTTATTATCATATTAGTGACCACCCTAAATTTTAAACATTAGATGAGAGAGAGTTATGCAATAAATCTTTCATTCAAAATCTTCATCAAACTATTCTCCTCCCAATTGCGAAACCAACCCATATTTGTAATTTTTTAAAATCGAAGAAAATTGTTAATTTGACACAATGAACATTTATCATGTGAAAACATATACTCAACATGGCATAAACAGTACCAAACCATGATCATTTAACAATTATTCACCCATTAGTTTTTCATTTAGAAAGTTCATGCCTTTAAACAACCCATAGAAATCAAAATCAACAATATCATGATAAAAAAGGGAGTTTTGATCATTCATGCTCTCATTCAAACTTTACAAAACATACAAAATCAAATATACACAGTTATAGTTTAACTTCCATGAAAAGTGGTTCAAGACAACATATATTTTTCATCAAAACAATCCCATGATGCATATTTATCGAAAACAAAATCGAATAATTCATTATGAAACATAATTGGGGATCTTTAATCTTGATAAAATGTTTAAACTTATGCCCAAGGTTTTTAGAGTAGTCACACATACCTTAGATTATAGGATTTGAAAGATGGAACCCGAATCTTGATCTGTTTTCTTGAAATCTTGAACGTAAGGATTGATTCTTGATTTCTTATTCTTAGAGGTGGTTAGGGTTTTAGTTTGAGAGAAAAATGAATAAGGATGCAATTGATGCTTCTTGGGGCTGAATTTTTATGTTAGGGGCGGGTTAGGGTGAAAGAAAAGACCCTTTTGACCTAAAAAAATGTGAAAATAGAACCTGGGAATTAGGTGCGTGCGACAGAGCGCGCGTCGCACGCTAATCGTGTGCAACTGCTACCTCTCTCACAAAAATGGCTGTAAGTTTTCATTCGGGTATCTGATTTAATCAAAATTAGTTTTATAGGAAAGAGGACCCAAAGACCTTTTATTTGATATATAGTAGGCCATATAATTCGATATATAAAAGTAGTTATGGTTGATGAAAAATGACCCTAGTTTAGACGCTCACCGAAACTCAATCGATAGGAAAAATTTCAACTTGTCCTTCATTTGAAGGACCTCTAAGATATCAATTCATGCTCAAAATGATCCCACACTAAATAATTGATTAACACACTAAATTTTCATAGGATTTATGGCCTTTGTAACCTTTATGCATGGGAATGATGATTTACATTCTAGCCCAAAAATACGGGGTGGTACACCTAGTGCCATGTGGCGTATCAAAATCTAAAACTCCAACCCTTGTGGCAAACTTGGGTTGGGGGATTGGCCGCCGAGTCAAGGAAGGATTCCATATAGCCCATAGAGTTGTAGAATTGTAGGGTGTACCACCTAGTTCAGAAGTAAGACAAAGAGTTAAGTTGAGATTTATAGAAGTGGTTTTGAAGCTTATTGAATATGCCCATGTGTTTTCAAATGTTTTATGATGACATGTATTTTTATGAAATGTTCTCACTTATGTTATATATCATTATTTTTTTCGATTGTTCTACGTACCAGTACATTTTGTATTGACCCCTATTTTAGGATTTGAGGCTCAATCCCGTGGTCCCGCTAAGTAGTAGTTCATTGTCAGATGTTCGGAGTTGGTGAGCCTCTCTTATTTTGGAAGGACTTGTTCCTTGTGATGTTTTCCATTTGGTTTTAGTTCATGGTCCAACTAAGGCTTTGTCCCGATTTGAGACAGATATTGTTTTTAGTTTTTAGTAGAGATTTTGCAAACTCTTATGAGACAGTTTTGGGACTTTTTGAACTTATTCCAGTATTGTTTAGTTGATTAAATCATATGACCATGTTTCCATTTTGTTTTTTGCTTTTTTATAGTTTATGAATTATGCATATGATTGCCAGTTAGTGAGACTCTCGGGCCTTTATGGTTTGGGATGCCTATCACAGCTAGGGCCTCGGTTGGGTCAGACATACTTGGTATCAGAGCTAGGTTTATGGCACCAGGATGTTTACAAAATATCATGGAGTATAGTCCTTTTTATGGGTGTGTGGGGCACCACACTTATAAGGGGAAAATAGCTAGACGTTTAGGAATGTCTCTCTTTTCTTCATGTCTTAGTTTGTGATTTAGAGTCTGAATGTCACCTAACTCATGGTTTCCTTTATTTTAGAGATTTATCTTGCCTCCCCATAGATCAAATGAGTGGATTGCCCCTGTGATGATGTTTTCCCTACTCATAGGATACGGACCCATAATAGAGCTCGTATCCCTGAATTTTTTACTACTCTAGGAGTTCTTCCATCTTGACTAGTCCACCTAGGGCTCCCTGGACTGAGGTTAATCATACCCATCCTCCCCAAGGAGAAGTCTTAAATGTTAAGTTCCAGCAGTCCATCCATATGATTGCTCAGGTTGTGGCTTCTAAGTCCCGTCGATCAAAAAATATATGTCCTATGTCTGGTTTGTCTGAATCTACTCGGGTTGATCATTTCATGAACTAAACACACCCATCTTTTCTGGAACAAAGAATGAATAGGACCTCTAAGGTTGAAGGGGTTGAGTTGGAGTCCTATCAGTTAAAGGACATAGCTAATCAGTGGTACAATGAGTGGAAAGATTTAAGAGGTGGAGATGTTGAACCTTCTATGCGGGGTGAGTTTATGGAAGCTTTCTTGGATCATTTGTTTCCCCAGGAGCTGAAAGAAGCAAAGGTAAAAGAATTTGTGAATCTAAATTAAGGAAAGATAAGTGTCAAAGAGTATATACTGAAGTTTGCCCAGCTATCCCATTATGCTCTGGATTTGGTGGGTAATATGAGAGATTATATGAGAAAGTTCATATCTGGTCTCTTAGATGATTTGGTGCTGGAATGCAAGGGGGCTATGCTAAATAGGGACATGGATTTTTCCAGATTATCAGTGCACATGCAACAGGTAGAAGAGGAGAAGAAGAGGCTGGCGGGGGTAAGGGAGAAAGAAAGGCAGGCAAAAAGAGCTAGGTTTGTAAATCAGAATACCAATTAGCATCAAGGTGTAAATTGGGGTAACCAATGGTCTAAGAAGAAATTTTAGAACAATGCTCAATCACCAGCTAATGCCCTAACGCCCAGACCTCCAGTCGATCAGCGATTTTAGAATTCTCAGTATAGCCATAGACCGAGTGTGCAGGGTACTCAGTCCCAAGGTAGTGCAGCTCATCCGTATCGATTATTTCCATGATGAGGGACTTGAGGTAAACATCACCCAAGGAAGTGTCATTTGGGTAGGTTGGTGTGCTATATTTGTGGTCAGTCAGGCCATTTTCAGAGAGACCATCCTTCCATAATAAGAAATCTTGGTGGTTCTAGGTCTCAAAAAAATTCCATAACTCCACCACATAAGGGTACAACTTTAGCTACTGGAGGTGGTTGTAATCCACTGTATGCTTTGTCTACCAGCCAGAATTTAGAGGCTTCACCTGATGTGGATACTGGTATGTTACGGATCTTTTCTCATGATATTTATGTATTGGTTGATCCCGGGTCTACCTTGTCTTATGTGACCCCTTACATGGCCGTTAGTTTTGGTTTTAAGCCCGAAAATATTATAGAACCCTTTTCTGTTTCCACTCCTATCGGTGATTCCATTGTATCTAAAAAGACTATTAGAAATTGTGTAGTATCTATTTTTCATCGTAATACTGTGGTTGATCTTGTAGAACTGGATATGATTGATTTTGATGCTATACTAGGAATGGACTGGCTTTATTTATGTTATTCTACATTAGACTGTAGACCAGAAAGGTCACCTTCTCTTTTCCAAATAAGTCAGTGATAGAGTGGGAGGGATAATCTCTTGCACCTAAAGGTAAATTCATATCTTATCTTAGATCCCCTAAGTTTATATCAAAGGGTTGTCTTACCATATTGTTCGGGTCAAGGAGTCCAATAAAGTACTTCCCTCTAGTTTTTTACCATAGTTAATAAATTCCCGAAAGTCTTTTCTGATGATCTTTCAGGGATACCACCAAATAGGGATATAGATTTTGGCATTGATTTATTTTCATACACCCGTCCTATTTCTATCCTTCCATATAGAATGGCTCCTACAAAATTAAAAGAGTTGAAAGAAAAGTTAAAAGACCTTCTTGACAAAGGTTTTATTCATCCTAGTGTCTCTCCCTGGGGTGCTTCGACACTCTTCGTGTGCAAGAAAGATAGCTCTCTCTATACGTGTATAAATTACCGCTAGCTGAACAAAGTCACTGTCGAGAATAAATACCCTCTTCCCTGAATTGATGATCGATAGACCTTTGTTTGGGGTATCATCAGTTGAAGGTTAGGAGGTCAATATTCCCAAAGTGGCTTTTCAAACCCGATATGGTCACTATGAATTCTTAGTTATGTCCTTCGGACTTACTAATGCCCCTACAACTTTTATGGACCTAATAAATAGAGTGTTTATTCAGTTCCTAGATTTATTCATTATAGTCTTTATCGATGACATTTTGATTTACTTTAAGAGCTAGGAGGATCCTGCCACTCACCTCCGAATCATCCTTCAAAGCCTTACAAATCATGAGTTGTATGCAAAGTTTTTCAAGTGTGAATTCTGACTTATTGCTATTGCTTTCCTGGGGAACATTGTTTCTAGTGAGGGAATTAAGGTTGACCCCTAAAAGATTGAGGCAAAAAAAATGGCCCAGACCCATGACTCCAATCGACATTCGAAGCTTCTTGGGTTTGGTAGGGTATTATAGAAGATTTGTCGAGAGTTTTTCCTCCATAGTTGCTGCACTTACTAGATTGACTCAGAAAAAGGTGAAATTCTTGTGGTCTGACTCTTGTGAGAATAGTTTTGAAAAATTGAAAGACAAGCTGACTATCGCACCAGTTTTAACTTTACCTGAGGGTACAGAGGGCCTTGTTGTGTACTGTGATGCATCCCGGGTGGGACTTGGGTATGTACTTATACAGCATGGTAAGGTGGTGGCCTATGCATCTAGATAGTTAAAGGTCTATGAGAGGAACTATCCCACCCAGGATTTGGAGTTAGCGACTGTGGTTTTCGTACTAAAGATTTGGTATCATTATCTTTATGGGGTACATGTTGATATATTTACTGATCACAAAAGTTTGCAGCATGTTTTCATGTAGAAAAAACAGAATCTCAAGCAGAGGCGGTGGTTGTAATTGTTGAAGGATTATGATATGAGCCTGCATTATCATTAGGGCAAGGCCAATGTAGTGGTTAACGCCCTTAGGAGATTGTCGATGGGTAGTCTTTCTCAAGTGGAGGAAGAAAAGAGGAATTTGGTGAAGGATATCCACCAACTTAGAAATTTGGGAGTCTGACACCTGGATTCTAGAGATGGAGGGGTATTTGTTTAGCAGGTATCTAAATCCTCCCTTTGTGCGAAAGTAAAAGAGAAACAGGCTGAGGACCCCATCTTGATGCATATCAAGAAAGATGTTGGTCAACAAAAAGTGATGGCTTTTGAAATTGGAGGTGATGTGATTTTGAGATATAAAAGTAGGCTATGTGTGCCGAATGTGGATGGGTTGTGAAAGAGAATTCTCGATGAAGCTCACACTTTCAGGTATGTTTTTCACCCCAACTCTACTAAAATGTATCATGATCTTAAGGTGATTTACTGGTGGAATAATATGAAAAGAGATGTTGCTAACTTTCTGTCTAAGTGTTTGAATTGTCAACAAGTTAAAGTGGAACATTTGAGGCCAGGTGGCACTTCCTAAGAGATAGCTTTGCTTATGTATAAATGGGAAATGGTCAAAATGGACTTCATTACAGGACTTCTAAAATACCGAAACCAATATGAATCCATCTGGGAATTGTAGATAGGATGACCATGTCTACTCATTTTCTTCCAGTACAGACCAACTATTCAGGGGATGATTATACTAAGATGTACATTTGAGAGATAGTCCATTTGCATGGGGCTCCTGTGTCTATTATATCCGATTGAGGTACACAGTTCTCTTCTCAGTTTTGGAGGTCTTTTTATAGGGGTCTAGGTACCCAAGTAAATCTCAGTACTGCCTTTCACTCTCAAAGGAATGGAAAGCAGAACGCTCCATTCAAACCTTAGAAGATATGCTGAGGGCTTGAGCGATTGACTTTAAGGGTAGTTGGGTTGATCACTTACCGTTGATAGAATTTACCTATAATAATAACTATCACTCCAGCATACAAATGACTCTTTTTGAGGCTCTTTATGGAAGGAGATATAGGTTTTCGATTGGGTGGTATAAAGAGGATGAAACCCATTTATTTGGGCTTGCTCTTGTTCATCAAGAGATGGAGAAAGTGAAGGTCATTGGAGAGTGACTTAATATAGCTCAGAGTCACCAAAAGTCCTACGCTGATGTTAGAAGAAGGGAGTTGGAGTTTGAGGTTGATGATTGGGTATTTCTAAAAGTATCCCCTATGAAGAGAGTCATGCAATTCAGAATTTGGAGAGCCTCCCTTACACCGGAAGGCATTCTATCTATATATTCTCAGTCAGTTTTATGGTTTGATCGGGGGCTTCATCCTAGTTCAGTTAGACTAGTGTTTTCAGTTCAGTAGAGGCTTCGTAGACTGGTGTAGAACGGAATTTGAGTATTGTATTGTCATAATTTCGTTGACACATTTTGAATTATAAGTTTCCATTGAATACTACTATATCTTCTGTGCACTTTGATTTATGTATGGATTATGCTTATGATAGTATGTTAAGGGGTCTCTCGGACCTTCATGGGTCGGGATGCCCGTCGCGGTCGGGGCCTCAGCTCGGGTCGTGACATAGTACTACTTATAGATAACATAAAACAGAAATAATCGTCTTTGGTTTGTTAGTTGATCATTAGGCTACCTCGGATTCTTCCCTCCAAATATTAATTAGGTGGCCGAGAAGGATAGATCCCAACTTGTTATATACGGAAAAGGATATTTCTTGTCAATCTAATTCTGATATAGTTCCAAGAGAAATAGTGTGATGGACCACTTAGAAATAGTGTTGGAAGGACAAATAATGCATCATAAAAGTATTACTTTGTTACTTGACAGTAAAAATCAAAATTATGAGACTTGTGGAGTAATAAGAAATTATTGGCACTTTACCACCTAATAATGGAAACACAATAAACAAACTAACTCTACATTTTCTCCTCTGAGTCACTTTCTGCAAGAGGTTGATCTTCCAAATCATCAATGTCATTTCCCGTTTCTTCATCAACATCATAGTTTCC
The DNA here is from genome assembly GCA_030864225.1 of Capsicum baccatum var. pendulum. Classification (NCBI taxonomy): domain Eukaryota; kingdom Viridiplantae; phylum Streptophyta; class Magnoliopsida; order Solanales; family Solanaceae; genus Capsicum; species Capsicum baccatum. Next base: position 13,597,939 of record CM061556.1, read on the forward strand.
AGCAACATGATCTTCCAAGTAGTGGAAAATCAAGGAATTAAAACTTAACTATAATGCCCCGCATTTTTGAGCTAGAAATTGAATCGTCATTCCTACGTGCGTAAGATCAAATTCCATAGTTTATGTTTAGATTCATGTGTCATGATCTTTTGCCTATTATATTATTTGTTTATGAGGTGAAAAATGTTCATAGAAATGGCCTAAAGCAAAGTTGAGCTAAGAATCTTTCATTCATCCAAAATTGGATATTCTATTCTACAAGGGTCTATTTTTAATGTGTATAACTTTTGATACACATAGAATTTTGTAGATCAAGACCCAAAAAATTGTAGATAATTGAATTAGCCTTCCAACGATATCAATTTCGCCAAAATCTGATAACCAAACGAAAAGTTATGACATTTTCCGTGTGAGGCAGTAAGCCAATGCGATATCGACACAGCGCGTCGGCCAGCGTGTTATGGAATTGTTTCACTCATTTAGTCATTTTTATAATGGGTCTAGGGGAATTTTGGTCACTTTTCCTCACCCAAATTCCGTACAAAACATAGAATTTTAGCCCCAAAAAGCTAAAAATTTGCCTATTATTCACTCGTCCTCTCAAAAATCAAACCCTAACTCCTTCCCCAAAGATCAAGAACTCCTCCCTAAGATTAAGAATTCCAAGAAACAAGTCAAGATATAAGTTCTACTCTTCAAACCTTGAAATTTAAGGTACGTGAGGTTTTCCTAAAAGTACTTGGGCATAGTGAAATTGTTCAACAACTTTTAACATTATGAAATTAATGAATTATTGAAGGGGTTTTGGAATTTACATTGAGATTTGCATTATGAATTCTTTAGAGACATTATTGTTTTGATCTTTAGGCCTTTCCCCTAAATTGATTTGAAATCTTATATATACATGTATGTGTTAAAGTTAATGATTGTATTGAGAGCATGACCATTTACGCTCCCTCTCATGTTGCAACACCTCTTGATTTTAGAATGTTATTTCGAAGCATGGTATCAATGTTTTGACTATTGTTGAATGATTTAAGATTGATCTTTAAATTGATGAGAGGGAGGTTTTGCATGATTGATAAATATTGAATGTATATAATGAAAGGATTGCATGGTTTGCTAAAATTACATGACCACCAAATGTTTGTTGAAATGATTGAATGGAATGATCTTCACATAATTTGATAAATGCATTGAATAATGAATCTTCATAAATTATTTGAAGTATGGTGGTCTGAAATTTATGTTTTGAAAGAGAAAACTGTGATATGATTTTATGGATCAGAACATGACTTGCAAGTCTTGGTATGACGATACCAATACAGAAAATGCCATGGTAATTCAGAACAGAACAGAATGCAGATTTTGAACTCAGAACGATGCATGTTTAGAAAAGGCTAAAATTGGGCTTAAAGAGAGTTAGGTGGTTACCCGAAGAAGGAACGAGTTTAGAAACTCATTGTCCAAAATCGTGTTTTGATGATATGGGTCATTATATTCCCAAGAGGAATTATACGCTGACCTAGTGCCCTTTGGCATATCAGAACAAAAACTCCAACCTTTGCGGCAAACTTGGGTTGGGGGCTTGGCTGCTGAGTTAAGGGCAAATTCCATATAGCCCGTGGACTGTTAGACTTGTAGGGTGGACCACCTAGCTCAGAAGTAAAATAAAGAATGGCTTTACATTTGCAGATTTGCTCGAATGGTCATTTTAAGTTGCCCATGTATTTTAAATTATTTTGATATTTTATGAAATGTTCTCACCTATGTTTTATATAAAATTACATTATTTTGGATTGCTTTGCGTACTAATATTTTTGTATTGACCCTCTATATTTCAGGGTTTGAAACTCAGTCCAAGGGTCCCGCTAAATCGTAGAAGTGTCAGATAACAGGGTGCAGTTAGTGAGCCTTATTTCTTTCGAAAGGCCTATTTATTTTGAGCACTATTATTTATTTTGTTTTGGGTCCAACTGGGGCCTTGTCCCAATTTTGTACAGACTTATGATGGAACTTATTATGTTAGAGATTTCGCAGATGAGTGTTATATGTCTAGAATATTTAGAAACTTCTTTTCAAATTGTTCAAGTTTATGAGTTTGACCATGATACCATTTTGTATTGTTTTCCATAAATTTTCTTATACTATATTAATATTGTGAATGATTACCAGATTTAGAAGAGTGCTCGGGTCTTCATGATTCAGGATGCTCGTTACGGCTAGGGCCCCGGCTCAGTTTGTGACAAACTTAATATCAGAGCATGGTTCCTGGTCCCTAGATGTCTGCGCAATCATGTCTAGTAGCGTCTTGCTTATGGGGTGTGTTGTGCACCACACTTATAATCAAGAGGCTACTGGGCATTTATGAGTTTTTTCCCATTCTTTCATACTCTAGTTTGTGCTATAGAGTTGTCCATAAGAAATGTTTCCAGATTCGTTCCTTGTTCTAATTTCATAGGTCATGCCCCACTGTTTAGGCGATATAAGTCTAATAGTCTAGCTCCCCCAACAGCGTGGTTCTCTCTGATTGAGTTATCTATAAAGTAATGAGATAGCATGAGGACTTGAGAGGAATCCATTAGTTCTTCAAGGTGTATTAATTTGAGTGTATGCCTTTATTCTGATAAAATCCTGCCTTTCATCCTGAGGTACAAAGTTTATTCAGTCCCCTTTCAAAATTCTTATTGCAGATGTCTTCTATAAGGGTAATGATGTATAACAGAATGTTGGAACTGTATTTCCACCCGAGTAGTAGTGTATATTAAAGTGTCATGACCTATTGGTAGTGAGTTGGTCCAGAAGTTCGTGATATTGAGTCACAAGGTTAGAAGTCAGAGTGCGGGTGACTTTTGTGTAAATAGAGAGTTTTAGTTGTATAACCATTGATTGAGGGATAGTTTTCTATTTTTATAGTGATAGACTAATATGGTAGCAATAATTGTAGATTGTATAGTAGTTTGTTAAGGAAGTGACTGGATATGATTATTATTTGTTCAAAATAAAGAAGGAGCTCAAAGTGGATAGTCATGGTGGTTGTAGAAATCATTTATAAGTGGTAAGAGGAAAGGAGTAGATTAGTTAATAAGTTGTTGGTAGAGGCTCATTAGTGCTTATTGAATTTTGAAGATCATTGTGATGTATGATTAGGTAAGTGAGTATGATGTGAGGAACTAGAATATGTTGATAAGACTGAAATGGGTTATATTACAAGATTAAGATCGACTAATCCTATCATGTGACTTTACCCCTTTGATGGTATTTCCTTTAGTAATAGTAAACTAGTATTTAATGCGAGAAGATATGTAGTGGATTTTGAGTTGTAATAATGAGGTTATGGTGGGGTTATGATTGTAGGTAGTAGCTAAGTGAAGTGAAGTATTTGGGTTGATTTCCTAATTTGATGGACTAGTATAGTATGTGGCCTGCTTTACTGGTGGTATATAATTGAGGATAGACAACAGGCTTGAACTCTAGATGTGGAGTTTAGGTGTGGAATGAAGTGATGAGAATAAAAGCTTAAGATTGGTGATGCATGTTTTGTTGACTAACTAGGAGGCTTGATGTGATGTGTGAAATGACCTAGGTTGGCAATTTGTAAAAAAAAAGAGTGGATAAATGGTGATATATATATATATATACACATATACTGGAGGACTAGCATTAAAAAATGATGACTTGTGGTTGGGTCATTAAGATGATAAGAGTGACAGTCTTATAAGAATAAGTTGAACCCAAGATAGTATGTTGTTAGATAAGGTTGTATAGTATAAGTGTCATGTGTACCTAGCTTGTGTTTTTGAAGTTTGTAGTATGGAGAAGTCTGGGAACTTGTTGTATTGTTCTCTTTAGAGTTGAATTGAAAAATAAAATGGGTAGGAAATATGAGCCTTGGTTATAATTTTACAAATCTTTGTTAAGTTGTAAGTTATGCGATTTTAGGTGTAATGCGAGTACTCTAAGGAATTAAAGATAGAGTATTAAGTGTTCAAAAATGGGGGTGTCTATATCCATGCTAATGGTAGTCGTAAGTTGATGACTTTGGGAGTTAGAAGATATTTCGATTAGTGTCCCTGGAGGGTAAGTCTTAGAAAGAATTTAGTTCCTTTATATCAAAATTATTGAAGGAGGTTATGTTTATATGTATATTGATACCCCCTTTTTATGATAAGGGGTATGGATACATACGCTCATAAGAGTGGGAGTTGTAGAGTGATGGCTATAGAGGCTAGCAAAATTTAAGAGTAGCCATTTCAAAAATCGAGGCCTTCAGAGTATAGTTCTTCAGGGAGAGCTTAGAGTTTAAGTATGTGGTGATATCTCTTTTATGTTGAGGGTTGTGGCTATAGACTTGATAAGGGGATATGTCTGTAAGTCTAGGATTGTGACTTTGATCTAAGGGGGAGAGGGGGAATTAAGTGAGTTCCCAAATTTTCTTAGTGTGGCAATTGCGAGGAGGAGTCATGATAAATCTATTCCTACTTGAGCATACTCCTCCCACTTTCATTTAGAAGAGTATCCTACTAATGTATTATGTCATGTATTCAATTCATGCCTATACATATGGTTCGAGTTCTCCATGGACTTATGTTTATGATATGACCTCCAAACTAGAAGTAATTATGTCTCACAATAATCCAGTCTTTCATGTATTCAAGCCATACGTTATGTTGTTCATGATCGATGAAAATCTATGTCTCTCAGTATGCTTGATCCTAAGAAAATATTTTTCTATATATCACTAATTCATCCTATGTCGGGTTTAGCCAAAGTGGTAAAGTTTATGCAAATTCATGGCAAATCTCAGTTCCTTAGATGAGGAGCAATCACTTCAAGCGGCAATATATGTCTTAGTTGTAATGTAACACCCTATAGCATTCTCGACTCAATACCACTTTGGCTTGTATGTATGGAGTTGTTAAAAGACTTAGTCATATTTTTGAGCTATTAGCTTCCATGATCTTCAAGTTGATCTTCCCGACCCCAAGACATATTTTTGAGTTGATTCATGATTAGGGGTGTAAAGGGGGTGTCTCAGGAAAATTTTGAATTTTACAGACGACGTTTAAGGCATGTTTAGTTGATCAAAATAGTGGACCCAAGTGATGTCGAAGAGTCACACCAGGGATCGCGTCGGTAGGGATTGATGCGGTGCATTGCTTAACACGTTGGGTGCCTAGTTCGTCTTACTAATTTTTGGGTTTAGGAGGGTGATTCAGTTTTTTTCCCTTGTTTTATATTGCTATGTGCACCAATGTTTTCTCACTGTGCTCTATCCTAAGAATTCATGTTGTATTGTGTTTCTTCCGAATGACTCTCTACATATGATCCAGACCCTTGATACAGGAAGCACTTCATGATGGTATTGTATCTTCACCTTATGTCCCACCTTGATGTAGGTCAATAGGTATGAGTTATAATTGAGCAGTGTTCCTTCCATTCATGACATTTATTCTTAGGTCCTTTAATGACCCTCCATATGATTGTATGACAGTGGTTGTAGAAGTCTGGCGATGTGTTAGGTAGGGGAATAGATGTTCTGAAAGGTGAAAAAAAATTGATGTGAATTCTCGAGTCAAGGTTATAGGTGAAATGAAAAGAAGGAGATATATGATGAAAATCTTCGTGAATGTGATTGAATTTGCTGGTATTAGTGGGGGAAATCCATGAAGTGTGTTTAGTAATGATAGGTTTGAATGTTGTGATTGATGAAAATACAACCCATGTACTATGTGTTTAGTATTCCTTGAATTAAAATCCAAGAGTGTTTGACGATAGTGATAAGGTGAGGCAATATTTTTAATGGGATGTAAAGTATAGGGTCCTATAGTTTAAGTTTTCACCTTTTTACTCCCAGTTAGACTTCAACGTAGCAGTATTAAGTAATGGAACTCAAACTCTTGTGGTTAGATGTGTGGTAGGAGGATTGTAAGATGGAAAGAACGAAGTATGTTATTTGATGTTGAGGCATAGATGAGTAGTGCGTATATTTGTTGCATCATGAGGGGTGAAGAATGCTTCTATCCCTATCTTCCGTGGAATCTTATGCATGGTTAGTACCAATATAAATCATATCTATGATCACCAAATTTACTCATTCCTTATGTTGTGATGATTATGGTTCATAGAGCTCATGTGCAAGGTCATCCCTATGTAAAGTCTTATTGCCTTATGTTTCGTGCTTATATGTTTCGCTCGGGGTTACCATGAAACTAGTTTGATGCCTTTGTATGTTTTATTGAGGAAAATTATTCAATGCGAGATTACGTTCTTTATTCTACACTTTTATATCCTCAAAAGTCCCTACCTATCATTCAGGGACGAATGATCCCAAGGGGGAGATAATGTAATGCCCCACATTTTCGAGCTAGAAATTGAATCGTCATTCCTACGTGCATAAGCTCTAATTCCATGGTTTATGTTTATATTCATGTGTCATGATCTTTCACCTAGTATATGAAGTGTTTATGAGGTGAAAAATGTTCATAGAAATGGCCTAAAGCAAAGTTGAGCTAAGAATCTTTGATTCATCCAAAATTGGATATTCAATTCTATGAGGGTCTACTTTGAATGTGTATATCTTTTGACACACATAGAATTTTTCATCTCAAGACCCAAAAAATTGTAGATAATTGAATTAGCTTTCTAATGATACCAATTTTGCCAAAATCCGATAATCGAGCGAAAAGTTATGACATTTTTCGTGTGAGGCAGTAAGACGATGCGATGTTGACACGACGCGTCGGCCAGCACGTTATGGAACTATTTCACTCGTTTAATCAGTTTTCTAATGGGTCTAGGGCATTTTGGTCACTTCCCCTCACCCAAATTCCGTACATAACATAGAATTTCAGCCCCAAGAAGTCAAAAATTTGCCTATTATTCACTCGTTCTCTCAAAAATCAAAACCCTAACTCCTTCCCCAAAGATCAAAAACCCATCCCTAAGATCAAGAATTCCAAGAAATGAGTCAAGATTCGAGTTCTACTCTTCAAACCTTGTAATCTAAGGTACGTGAGGTTTTCTTGAAATTACTTGGGCATAATGAAATTGTTCAACAACTTTTAACATTATCAAATCAATGAATTATTGAAAGGGTTTTGAAATTTACATTGAGATTTGCATTATGAATTCTTTATTGACATTATTGTTTTGGTCTTTAGGCCTTTTCCCTAAATTGATTTGAAATCTTATATATATATGTATGTGCTAAAGTTGATGATTGAATTGAGAGCATGACTATTTACGCTCCCTCTCATGTTGCAGCATCTCTTGATTTTAGAATGTTATTTAGAGGCATGATATCAATGTTCTGACTATTGTTGAATAATTTAAGATTGATCTTTAAATTGATGAGAGGGAGGTTTTACATGGTTGATAAATGTTGAATGTATATAATGAAAGGATTGCACGGTTTGCTAAAATTACATGACCACCAAGTGTTTGTTGAAATGATTGAAAAGAATGATCTTTGCATAATTTGATAAATGCATTGAAGAATGAATCTTCATAAATTATTTGAAGTATGGTGGTCTGAACTTTATGTTTTGAAAGAGAAAACTTGGTAGGACGATACCAATACAGAAAATGCCATGGTAATTCAGAATAAAATAGAATGCAGATTTTCAGATTTTGAACTTAGAACGATGCATGTTTAGAAAAGGCTAAAATTGGGCTTAAAGAGAGTTAGGTAGTCACCCGAAGAAGGAACGAGTTCAGAAAACTCATTGCCCGAAACCGTGTTTTGCCGATACGGGTCATTATATTCCCAAGAGGAATTATACGCGGGCCTAGTACCCTGTGGCATATCAGAACGGAAACTCCAACCCTTGCGGCAAATTTGGGTTGGGGGCTTGGCTGCCGAGTTAAGAGCAGATTCCATATAGTCCATGGACTGTTATACTTGTAGGGTAGACCACCTAACTCAGAAGTAAAATAAAGAATGGCTTTACATCTGCAGATTTGCTCGAATGATCATTTTAAGTTGCCTTTGTATTTTAAATTATTTCATGCATGATATTTTATGAAATGCTCTCGCCTATGATTTATATAAAAGTACATTATTTTGGATTGCTCTGAGTACCAATATTTTTGTATTGACCCCCTATATTTCAGGGTCTGAAACTCAGTCCAAGGGTCCCGCTAAACCGTAGAAGTGTCAGACCACAGGGTGCAGTTAGTGATCCTTCTTTCTTTTGGAAGGCCTATTTCTTTTGAGCACTATTATTTATTTTGTTATGGGTCCGACTGGGAGCCTTGTCCCAGTTTTGTACCGACTTATGATGGATCTTATGATGTTTGAGATTTCGCAGACGGGTGTTATATGTCTAGAATATTCAGAAACTTCTTTTCAAATTGTTCAAGTTTATGAGTTTGACCATGGTACCGTTTTGTATTGTTTTCCGCAAATTTTCTTATACCATATGAATATTATGCATGATTACCAGATTTAGAAGAGCACCTGGGCCTTCATGGTTCGGGATGCTCGTTACGGCCAGGGCCTCGGCTCGGGTCGTGACATTAACATTGAGGAGTATAATTAAATTTTTCTAGTCTTAATTGGTTGATTTGGAAAATCTTGAAGAATGGAGCCTGATTTTCTGCTTCACTAGAGTTTCATATAGGTACTTTATTGCTAAAAAAAAAAGTAAAATGATAATGCAAATTATATTCACGAGTTTGAGTCGTGGAATCAGTCATTGCTATTTGTGTTGGATAGGTTGGCTGTGTTACTATCCCTATCCCGTGTGAATGCAAGATACTTTGTGCACTGAACTGCCTTTTTTTATCTTATAGTTTTATGATATATAGCATTTTTTATCATTGCCCATTATGTTTGTTGTCATGATGTTATTTGTCCTGTTAGTGTTTCCAAATTCCTCTAAGAATTTAAAACCAATTCATTCCGCTTCAAGATTTTCAGGAGGATCAATTTGGTTTTAGTTATTCAATTTACAAGTTCCACTATTTTGCAACAATAAAAAAAAAGAGGAAACAGTGAGATGCATAGCAACCATCTAGCATTTCTAAAAACAGAATCATGCACAAACCAAGTGTTAACACAACAGCAATCCTTACATGAATACAACAATTCAGAAAAAAAAAAAATTGAAACAAACAAGTGATTTGGAACAACTGATTCCGACAACATGCTCAACATGCAAGAAGTTGAATCTTGATCTTTTGTAGCATCCCTACAACATCTTTCATGTTTGTCCTTCTTATTCAGCACAACAATCTAATGCCACATTCATGATTGATGCCACTACATCTAGCTCCTTCTGTAAGAGATTACCCATTGGTGTTACCAAGTTGACATCTACAATGTCCATTACTGCCTCTGGGAGTGAATAGCTCACCCATTGCTTCAAGCTAAGATCTCCCTCGAACTCATTAGGCTTTCTCCTCGTAAACGTTTCCAGTAACATGATCCCATAACTATAGATGTCACACTTTGTTGACACTAATCCATCCAGTCCATACTCTACAGTCAAATAAATCATTTAAAGTTACAATATACTTTCTAGGTGGGAAAAAAAGAGAGTAATCAGCAAAACAAAGCGACGTACCTGGAGCAATATATCCCAATGTTGCTAAAGTTTTAGTGTATAAGTCACCCTCATCTTCACCAAGAAGTTTTGAAATGCCAAAATCGCTTAGGTGGGCAACCATATCTTCATCCAGCAAGACGCTACTAGGCTTCACGTCACAGTGAATCACAGGCGACGAGCACCCATGGTGAAGATATTCTAATGCACATGCGACATCTATCATTATGCTTAGTCTCTGCCTGATGTCGAGGAAGTAGTTGTGCGAATATAAATACTTGTCAAGACTACCATTAGGCATATATTCTAACATTAAAGCCTTAAAATCAAGTTTGGAACAACTAGTGATGACTTTTACGAGATTCCTATGACGGAGGTTGCGCAACACTTCACATTCTGTATGAAAACTCTTGAATGCCACATCCAGATGAAGATTGAACACTTTAACTGCAATGGCAGTTCCACTTTTGAGAACGCCCTAGTAGACAGAGCCAAAACTTCCAAAACCAATCAGATTACTCTCGCTAAGTGCATCAGTTGCTTGGAACAGTTCATAGTATGAAATCCCTTCTCTTGTTACAGTAGACAATGAATCAGCTTGTTGAGGAACACTTTTACATCTTCTATACCTTGTCCATAGGAGCACAAAGGTCATAGGAACAAATACAACTGCAATTGCGAGCAAAAGAAAAAGAACTAGCATTTTTTCCCGATTTGATCCTTGCTTTGATGAAGTGGGGCATGGCGGGACATTAAATCTTGAAGAACCACACAATGCTTCATTGTAGATGAAAAACTGACTCGAGAGGTTCTTGAAAGGACCCCCCGAGGGTATTTCACCATACAATTTGTTGACAGAAACATTGAAATACTTCAAGTTCCGAAGTTTCTCCAATGACTTAAGGAATGATTCCAGATATGGTGTTATGAGAAAGGTCTAGGAATTCCAATCCTACCATGTTGTTCATTGAGTTAGGTATAGATCCTTGCAACTTGTTGTTTCTCAAAGAAAGGTGCACCATATTTTGCAATCCTCCAATTTCGCTAGGAATTCCATTTGAGAATTGATTCATTGATAGATCCACCTGTGTCACAGCCTTTAGATTTCCAATTTCTGGAGGTAAAGAACCACCCATGTAGTTTGACGATAAGTCAAGAGCGATTAGATCTGTAAGGTTTCCTAAGCTTTATGGTATATTGGAACTCAATTTATTGGAATTGAGATGTATCTCTCTGGGGGAAGTAATGTTTCCAAAGCAATTAGGAAGAGATCCTGAAAGTTGATTTTGACCCAAGTAAATATCACCCAAACGCTGCATTTTGCAAATGTTATGTCCAATAAATCCAGTAAGTTTGTTGTCACTCAAGTTAAACCGCTGAAGGTTTCTCAAGTTGCCAATTGATGCGGGAATCGATCCAATCAAGTTGTTTCCAGAAAGATCAAGGAATAATAAGCAGCTTAAGTTCCCAACTTCATTTGGAATTCGCCCTTTGATTTTACAACTGCTGGCTTTAAACCTTAGAAGAGATGTGGAATGATTCCCTGACAATATTGGAAGCATGCCATTTAGAGGGTTAAAAGATAGAACAAGATTTGTCAAATTTCTGCAATTGGTTAAGGATGTCAAGAAGCTTAACGATGAGTCACTTGTTAAATTGTTTCCCTCCAAGTTTAGGAGCTGTAGATGAGTCAAATATCCAAAAGAATTGGGAATTAAGCCAGCGAGTTTGTTGTTAGAAAGCTCTACATAATTTAGTTTTGAACAATTGGAGATTGAATGAGGAATAGTCCCAGCAAAATTGGTTAAGTCACTCATATAAATACGTTCAATGTTGGGTAACATAGAACCTATGTTTGGTGGGAGGCTTCCTGATAAATTGTTGAATGAAAGAACAATTGTTCTCAGTGCTGATATGTTGAATATCTCCATATCAACTGGACCACTAAATCCATTATCCCCAAGAACTAATTCCTCCAACTCAACGAGATTGCTTATCTCATTAGGTATTTCACCTGTCAACACATGAAGAAAAAAGGAAAATGTATTAAGTTCAATCTAGTATAAGTTGCACTTTTTTCTATCTCTTTGAATACGTACCAGTAAACCTATTTTTGTTAAGAGCTAAAGCTTGCATTTTGGTTAAGTTACCAATTTCCCTTGGTAAGAATCCACTAAGATTGTTCCGCGGCAGTGACAACATTTGCAGCGATGAGATGTTGAAAATGGAGATTGGGACAGAGCCGGTAATCTGGTTTCTCTCCACAGCTAACTTCATTAAATTAACAAGATTTCCAATTTCTTGTGGAATTATCCCTGCAGTTAATGTGTAGTATAAATAAATTCTGAAGTAATTAGATACAATAGTACTAGCATTCATAAGATAATTCATACCAGTAAAAAGGTTAGATCCGAGAGCCAAGGCCTGCAGATTAGTTAATCTTCCAACTTCACTAGGTATTGGTCCATCAAACTCATTTTGTGTTAAACCCAATATTTTAAGTTGTGTACAATTGGACAAGCTTTTAGGCATATGACCTTGAAGTTTGTTTATGGATAGATAAAGCTCTTCAAGTTTTGGGAGACCATCGCATAAACAATTGGGAAGATTTCCTGATAAGCTATTGCCTGTAAATGCAATGAGTTCGATTCTAGAATTATTGAAAATTGTGAATGGTATAGAACCCGTAAGTTGATTATATTGTATGGCCAACCATTTCATGTTGTGAAGATTGCCGATCCCTTCTGGAATGTTTCCTTGAAGTGAATTAGAAGATATATCTAAAATCTCCAACTTCGAGGCATTCAAGTGTAAGAGAGGAATAGAGCCTATGAGAATGTTGCCCCTCAAGTTTATTTTCTAAGATTTATAAGACTCCCAATCACTTGCGGGATTTGACCTTCTATGGAATTGAATCCCAGATTCAAAGTCTCAAGTGCCGAAATATTAGAAAATGAAGAAGGGATGGGACCAGTGAAACTATTTTTCCTAAGAATTAGAAATTGAAGTTGGTGTAAAAATCCAAACCAAGAAGGAACCTCCCCTCTGAAGTTGTTGAAACTTAAATCAAGAAACTTAAGCCGACGCAAGCGTGTCATTTCTTGAGGCAAATTTCCATGGAAATTGTTGCTTCCCAAGTCAAGAGAAACAAGAAATGTAAGGTTTCCAAATTCAGCGGGAATCCTGCCTGTAAGAGCCATGTTGGAAAGATTCAAGGACTTCACTCGCCGGTGACGAGAACCACAAGTAGCTCTTACCCAACTGCAAACAGAAGTAGCTGGAGACCAACTTTCGTCCAAGAAGTGAAAGGGATCCGAAATGATTTGGGATTTCATAGAAAGAAGAGCCAATTGATCAGTGGTAATGTTGGTTTTTGTCATGGCTGAACTACTTATCACATAGCAAAGCAACAAAAGTGTAAAGAGAAAAGAGGTGAGAGTTTTCTTCATAATTGCATAAATTGGTATGAATATGGATATGATTAGTAAAGAGTTGGGTTGAGACTTTAAATAGAAAAGAGATCTCTTTCTTTCTGATTTTTAAAGTATTTCTTTTAGGAGATCTTTTCACTCCAACAACTTTTAAGGAAAAACGAAAAGCTTTCTTTATGTCATCTCAAGACTAATAATACAACGAAATTGGAGCTCAAAGACACAAAGAAGTGACTTTAATTTTTCACATGGCAGATGATAGTTGGAGCTCAAAGACACAAAGAAGTGACTTTAATTTGTTCACATGGCAGATGAAGAAAGAACATATAACTTGTATTTGTCTCGAAAAGGAGTTGTCCACCAACTTTACTATTGTTCCTACTCCTATTCTAACAATAACCAAATGTAAGATGCTCAATTATCACGCCCCGAGCCTACACCCTTGACGTGACTGGTATTTGGAACTACAAGTGGGCCGAGCGGACCCTTGGGCTGGCAAGCTATTACTAAAGCTAGACATTTATAAGAGTGGAAGCTGAGAAGTCATAAATATGGGCTAAAGTTATGGAAATGAAATAAAATAAACTTTAATTTGAAAGACTGAAAGACAATGTAACAACTGAATGAAAGAGTTTGCCGGGACATGATCTCTAGCTATCTTGAATTAAAAACTAAACTGAAATTGTCTATGAACCGGGAACTAAGCAAAGAAACACAACCAAGTTCTCCGGATACAAGGAAGACTCACCACTGCAAGCTGATAATGAAGAGTCTAGCAAAGCGTTTGGCTATAGCCTCTGAGTCTGAATACTAGAATCTACTTCATAAAAATGATGTAGCACAAAAAGAGCATCGATACAATTAAATGTATTAGCATGTAGTGAGCGGAATGTAACAGTAAACATGTACTAGCTGAGAACTGAAACTAAACAAGACCTTTAAATACCTTAATTTCTGACACATAAACCAAAAGCAATTAACTTGAAATGCTATCATGAATAAAATTTTATACAATCATCATAAAATAATACATAAACAGGACCTTTAACTTGACACCAAATTATAATTATGACCTTTTAATTTACCAGTGCACAAGTAGGCCCTTTAACTATACAAAAGCTGAACAAAAAACCACTTCAATCCTACCTGAAAAAATGTGTGTATACACTCAAAACCACGTGCGTTAGAGTTAAAATTGAAGTGTTTTTTTGTTTAAGTTTTGTATAGTTAAAGGGCCTACTTATGCACTGGCAAAGTTAACGGTCATAGTTATAATGTGTCTGTTTTATTAGGTGGCAGCATATAAGTGGATTACTAATCCACGTAGGAACGATTGAGTTTCACGCATGTAATTAAGTTGCAGAATTGGAGTATTTTTTTGTTCAACTTTTATATAGTTAAAGAGCCTACTTGTGCACTGAAAAAGATAAAAGGACATAGTTATAATTTGGTGTCAAGTTAAAGGTCATGTATTATGCCTAATAATTTAGTAGAAGAAAATAACTCTTTCTATTTGGGGGAGTTTCTCTTAACCAACACACACAATGTGAACATCATGATGACCAACATCTTGCCTACATTGGGGAGAACCATCATATACCTTACCAAAGTGTTAAACGAAACTTTAAATATGGATCCATTCGAGCCTTGGGCTAAAAGAGGAGTCACTGTAACTGTTGTGCAATCCTTTCCTATGGTGGCGATGTAGTTATGAGATATGTGAACTTGGATGCATACCCATCTCAGTACTAAATAATCCTCTCAAAATATATTATTTACTCATACTATAATTCTTAAAACATAATCTGAAAAACAGCCCCCAAAGCGGGACCTTCCGAGTGCGGCGCACGGGCTATTTTCACGTATAAAAACGTATTCCTAAATACCGGAACATATTTTCATTGAATTCTAATTGTTTTAAGGGCTTCAAGGCTTGATTTTTGATCTGAAGATAGTCTAAGAAATCCTATGAACATGGAAAAATTTTCGGAACATCATTAACACAGAAAGAATGAATTCGTTAAATATTTAACAAACAAAGTTCAGTAAAATATTTGACAAAGAGTAAAAATGTTAGATTTTTACAAACTTATACAACCAAATATATTAAATATATACGTAAGAGACTATTTTGAATCTACCATCAAAATAAGGGACCATTTATGTCATTTTATCATAACTTTTATAACCAAATGTAAGGATGCACCTCAATAACAAGAAAGAATTGAATTAATATGAATATATGCTATATAAAATTTGAATTCATAATTTTAATATTACAATGAATTTATAAGAAAGATTTTTATGTTTAAAGTGTCTCTTTCTTGCATAAAGTTACCAATAGTTGTCACACCCCTTTTATGATTCGTTTTGAAGGATTTTTATTATTGAGTGACAAAAGATAAAAAATTGTTTCGAAAAAGGATTATTTACATTTAAACTCAGAGTCGCCACTTGGCATAAACCGGTGTGCCAAGTCACCTTTGGAAAATCCTTTTCAAAATGATTTGACTCTTGAAACTGGTTTGCGAACAGAGATTCTGGTTAAGGAATTTTATTGACCGAGGGGAAGGTGTTAGGCACCCCTCGATCCCGTGGTTTGACCACGGTCGCTTGGTAGAGTGAATTGGCTAATTTGGCACTACGATGTACAAACCACACAAAAACACGCAAAACAATCAAACAAACAAACAAAACAAAATAAATCAAAAATATGGTGTCCAGTCCGAGTTATATAGTCCCGAAATAAAAAAAATATGGAAATATAAATCCTATTCTAAATTAATCCTAGACTAAGCTCCAATGCCTCATCCGATGCCTCGGGACTTCATCACGAACATCCTCCAAATACAAGATACTTCGGGGCATTCCCCGGCCAAATGAATACATTTTTAGTGCGAGAAAATCAAACTATTCAACAAAATTTCAAACATTCCACGGAATTTCCAACATTCAACCAAAGCCACAAATTCTAAACTTTACCTACCCAACCTATGTTTTCTTAAACCAATCGACGTATCATGATACTATCAAGTTCAATTAACGTTCATTTCAAGTCAAACAACCTATGAATCAAACTAACCAAAATTCACCAATTATATCAAGTTTTCAATTTTCAACCCCAAATTTCCTTTTAATGCTAATTTTCCTCAATTCACGATTCTATTTCAATGAAATTAAGCAACAAGTCAATGTCAAAGTAGAAATTCATCACTAATCAAAATCAAGATCAAACAACAAAGATTCCATTCAATGCACCATATTCCATCAACAATGAAATAAAAAGAGGAAAGGAGTAGAAATGGACCTCAATGATGATTTTACTCCGAATATCAGTCAATTGAGAAGAAGAATCCGTGTGCCCAAGAACCTCGATCCGAAACCTCGGTAACAACCCGACCACAGATATCAACCTCGGTAACAAGTCAAAATTTCTTGAACGCTGATTAAGAATGCACCCAAGGAGAGGAGTAATCATGCCCTATTGTACCAATCTCTGAAATAAACTGGTATACGACTCTCCAATTGGTGTGAATCTATCTCTTGACTTCTACCTCATTTCATCATTTGGCTTGGATCAAAAATTAGACTTAGGAGGGTTCTGGTATGTTTGTGGAGTTAGAGAACGACTTTGAGGAGTTGGTATGTTCCACTGTGAATAAGATGGGGGTTGAACATGTGGTTGTGCATTATATACTAGATATAGAGGTGAAAGAGCAGAGTATAATGGATTTTAGGAATGATTATGTGGAGCTTGGGTATGAACTTGGGTTTGAGCCTAAGAATGACGACAATGGGGTCTTCTTGACTGTTCCATCTGTCCAGCTACAATAGATGCAACGTCCTTATTCTTTGTCTCCCCAATACTTCCTGAATCCTTTTGAATTGCTTGAGTTGTCGCTTTCAATGTTGCAAAGCTCACAATGCGACCAGTCTTAATTCCCCCTTCTATTATCTCCCCCATTTTAAGGACCTCAATAAATGAATTGCCCAATGAAGGCAACAAGTGCCGATAATATGTTTCATCCTGTGCTTGAATAAACACCTCCACTATTTTGCTTTCTTTCATTGGCGGTTTTACTCTAGCAGCTTGTTCACGCCATCTGATCGCATACTCCCTGAAGCTCTCAGTATTCTTCTTCTTCATTCTAGTTAGGGATTTTTTCGTCAGGGATAAACTCCACATTGTATTGAAATTATTGCACAAATTCATTAGCTAGGTCATCCCAACTAATCCACTTGTCGATGTCTTGGCCAACAAACCATTCCGAAGCTAGGCCTGAAAGACTCTCCCTGAAATAAGCCATGAGTAGTTCTTCCTTCCCTCTAGAGCCCCTCAATTGGTTACAATAGCGCCTCAAATGTGTCATTGGGTCCCCGTTTCCATCATGTTTCTCAAATTTTGGCATGTTAAAATCAAGAAGGAGATGAACACCCAGAAACATGCACAGATATTTATATGAGACATTTTTGTACCCCTCAAGTCCTTGGAGATTCTTCATAGCCAGTTCCAAACTTCTCAATTTTATGGTCATTTCCTCTTGATTTCAGCATTAAAAGAAAATTCAGGGGGATGAGTGTAGCCATATGGACCAGTTGACTTAAATATAGGCTCGAGAGTATAATGTTGATCACTAAAAATATTCATTAAAGGGTCGCTCATAGAGTGAGGAATTACAATAGTTGGATTGACATTAAAAGCAGGATCTTTAGACGGGGGTGGCACCATAAAAACATGAACAGCAGGTGGAGCTGAGTATGTGGTAGCTTTGTGTTGAGGAGTGAGGAAATGAATATTGAAAGTGTTTGGATAGTGTTACCTCGGAGCAGATTCTGATGCATGTTGTGGTGTGTCAACAAAAATAGAAAACCGTGTATGTGACACTGGAGGCAATCTAGCAAGATATTCCAGATTATCAACGGAAAATAGAGGAGGTGGATATCCATTAACCCAAGCTCGATGCATTTTTATCATTTGTTGCCTTAATTTTCGAATCTCTTCATTAGCTCCTAAATTTTCATTGCCCGAACTCCCTATTTGACCAGTGACAACAAACTCGATATCCTTGTCGGTCATAAATTTCTCTATGACTTGGTGCAATATAGAGGACCAACCAAAGTGCGACAAACCAACCACCTTAACCTAACTGAACAAGAGATAGCAAATGCGTTAGAATTCAACACTTTTTTTTTCAAAACCTTTTTTTTCTTTTTGAAAAGGTCACCGAACCCAAGAGGGGCGTCTACGTATCTCACTCCCGAGAAAGGAGAATCAGGTGTGCGTAGTTCGTGA
Source organism: Capsicum baccatum var. pendulum (assembly GCA_030864225.1). Lineage (NCBI taxonomy): Eukaryota > Viridiplantae > Streptophyta > Magnoliopsida > Solanales > Solanaceae > Capsicum > Capsicum baccatum. The sequence goes on from CM061556.1 coordinate 13,616,211, forward strand.
AGTCTTGTCAAAATGGCCAATTAATTCTTTTTCCTTTCTTTTTTCTTTTTCTTGAAACTTTAAAAAGAAAAGGAAATAACAAATTATCAAAAGAATTGACGATTTTTATTTTTTTTTTGTATTTTTTCAAGTTTAAACTCCCTATACAAAATGAAACCTATGATTACCAAAGAAGAATATTTTTGGGTTTTCGATTTTGAATTTCGTATGAACACGAAACTTGAACCAATTAAAGGAAAAATCTTTTTTGTAGTTTTCTTTTAAAGATGTATATGAAACACCTACTCTAATAAAGAGTGAAAAAAATATTTTTTCTTTTTGAACTTTTCAAATAAGATTCCGAACCAACAATAGCTGCCTACGTATCTCACTCTCGAGAGAGGAGAATCAGGGGTGCATAGTTCGTCCAGATTGGACAATTAAGGATTAAATGACAAACTAAATCCTGAATTGAGAGACACAACTAAAGACAGACGATGAAAATAAAATCTTTTTGGGGTTTTTAATTAGAAACTAACACCAACAACTATGAAAGAAAAAATCTTTTTGATATTTTCGTTATATAAAAATGTACAAAGCTCCTATTGAAAGGAATTTTATTTTTTTTGGAGTTTTCGAATTGTGAATGCTTTCTAAAGAAATCAAAGGAATTTTTTTTTTAACGTTTTTGATTTTTTGAGAAATGAGTGCAAAAAGTAAAAAAAGAAAAAGACTTTTTTTTGAATTTTTGAATTGTGAAAACCAAAAGCCATAAAGAACCCTAGAAACTACCAAATCTCTTTTTTTTCACTCTTTTTTTTCCTTCCTCTTTTCAACAATTTCCTTCCTACACACTTTCTTCTAACTCATGCTTTTGCCCAAATCAGTCTGTCAAATGACCACGTTACCTTCAAAGATACAAAATTTAGCACATAGGGATGCTTTAGAGGCGAGTCTCCTATAAAGGGCCAAGTGGGCTCTGCTAGGTCTTCAATATGATGCACATAAGCATGACCTAAACGCTGACCTAAGTTGGGGTTCACTAATAAGGCTTTTTGGGGGAGTGTATAGTCGATAGTGGATGCTTTTCTTTCCACCTACTCCATAACACCAACGGCTCCCCCCTAAAATAAGGGTGACTCAACTAGAGGACGCGTACAACACATGTACTACGGACTTGTTGCAGAAAGAATGACTCAGATTATGCACATGATGCCAGACATAAAGAGGTAACACATAAGATAAAAACTGTAAACAAAGAGCACGTAGGCACTCAACAGTGATATTACAATAACACAAAACAACACAAATAAAATGTTCATACACCTATAGTGCCAAAGTAAGCCGATACAACTCCAAATAAGCTCGAATCTTAAAAAATCCTCAGTAGAGTCGCCAGAGATGTCACACCCCTTTTATGATTTGTTTTAAAGGTTTTTTATTATTGAGTGACAAAAGATAAAAATTTGTTTCAAAAAAAAATTATTTACATTTAAACTCAAAGTTGCCACTTGGCATAAACCGGTGTGCCAAGTCACCTTTGGAAAATCCTTTTCAAAATGATTTGACTTATGAAACTGGTTTGGGAACAGAGATTTTGGTTAAGGAATTCTATTGACCGAGGAGAAGGTGTTAGGCACCCCTCAATCCCGTGGTTTGACCACGGTCTCTTGGTAGAGTGAATCGGCTAATTTGGCACTATGATGTACAAACCACACAAAAACACGTAAAACAATCAAACAAACAAATAAAAAAAATGAATCAAAAAATATGGTGTCCATTCCGAGTTATACAGTCCCGAAATAAAAACATACAGAAATGTAATCTTATTCTAAACTAATCCTAGACTAAGCTCCAATGCCTCACCCAATGCCTCGGGCCTTCATCACGAATGTCCTCCAAGTACAAGATACTTCAAGAAATTCCCTAGATAAATCAATACAAATCCCTCGAGGCATTCCCTGGGCAAATGAATACATTTTTAGTGCAAGAAAATCAAACTATTCAACAAAATTTCAAACATTCCATGAAATTTTCAGTATTCAACCAAAGCCACAAATTCTAAACTTTGCCTACCCAACCTATGTTTGCCTAAACCAATCGACGTATCATGATACTATCAAGTTCAATTAACGTTTATTTCAAGTCAAACAACCTATGAATCAAGCTAACCAAAATTCACCAATTATATCAAGTTTTCAATTTTCACCCCCAAATTCTCTTTTAACGCTAATTTTTCTCAATTCACGATTTCTATTTCAATGAAATTAAGAAACAAGTCAATATCAAATTAGCAATTCATTACTAATGAAAATCAAGATCAAACAACACACAGATTCCATTCAATGCACCATATTCCATCAACAATGAAATAAAAAGAGAAAAGGAGTAGAAATGGACCTCAATGATGATTTTACTCCGAATATCAGTTAATTGAGAAGATGAATCCGCTTGCCCAAGAACCTCGATCCAAAACTTCGGTAACAACCCAACCTTAGATATCAACCTCCAAGTCTCGAACCTCAATTTTTACACAATTCCCCAAAAGCTGATTGGAAACTTAGAACAAACGAGAAATTCGAGCAAAACCAAAATTAAATCCGACCACAACTCTGGATGTCGACCATAATTTTGAGTCAGTTTCTTAACTGAAAGGTGAAGAGGCTACTGGTAGCTCGTGGATGGTGTTTTCTAGTGGATTTGTGGTTGGGGAAGGAGTGTCTTTGGACTGAGGTGTTGTTTTCATCTCGCCAGAGCTCCGGCGAGCTTAGACAATGAAGGGAAAGAGAGGATGGATGAAATTTCAATGATAATGGCACTTTCTGAAGAGAACCTCGCCAGAGCAGTTAACCCCCGTCACTCTTCTCCTTTCTCGACCTCTCTTCTTTTCTCAATCTCAATCCAACCCCCCCCCCCCCCCCCGCCATTCTCTCCGATAAAAGGTATATATCGTTGTGTCGTGTGCTTATCTTCTTCTGTGTAAGTGTATGTATGTATTGTATTGTGTGTGTGTGCGTATTGTCTATGCTCCAATGGAGAAATCTGGAGGTATCCCCTATTTCTATGTGTTCATGGACTATATGTGATGATTTCTGGAGAGAAAATGGCTATGGGTTGGTGAGTTATTTACGTGGGCCCCTCCTTTTTTGTCTTTGTTGAATTGTTATGTTGTGATGTATTGCCTTTTTTCTTCTATATTCTGTGTGTGTATTTGTTATATATAAAAAAATGCATATAAAGTCATCGTATGTGTATACGTGTGGGACGTTTTATGCCAATTGTTGTTGAGTGCAAATTGGAGTGGGTGTGCATTTGTTACCTGGAACAGGTGTCCATTCTTTTATGAAACCAAAAGAATCTTAAATTGAGGAGGGTGTGGGGTCCATATGGATTGGGGGTAGGTTAAGTTGTTAGGATAAGGTAGAGGGTGTTGAGATTTAATTGGTTGAGTGGTTAGTTTGTTATTTTTTTGTATTTTTGTGGGATATAAACACATGTATGAGGGTATATAATAACAAGAGGTAAAAAATAGATAAATTGGGTTTTGGGAGGAACAAAATTAGGTGTCTATAATAGTTTTCCTCGTAGTCCAATACAGGTCAAAAAATAAAGCTATGGGCTTAAAAAAAAAAGTGCCAAAAAAAGGAAATTTCATAATTTGAGGATAAAAAGATATTCTTTAGATTTTTTGTTTTACTCTAGGTGAAATTAAAGATTTCAATTGGCATTAAGACATTGATATGATACACCGACGTACCTAATGTAATCCTACAAGTGGATTTTGGGGACTTAGCATGTGGTGGTCGATCCTTACCCAAAAACACATTAAATTCTTCTTTAGGAGACAATGTCATGCTCTCAAACACATTTCACATTTGATAACTTATTAGGATCATAAATTTCATTATGGAAAAAGACTCAAATATGCCATTGAACTATCAAAAATGGCTCATTTATGCCATCCGTTAAAAGTTGAGCTCATTCATGCCATCGCCGTTATAAAAGCGGTTCATCCATGCCATTACTTTTTAACGGTGATTTTCTAAAAAACAGCTTTGCCACGTGGCTTCTTATTAGAGGTCCACCTCATCTTATATATATATATATATATATATATATATATATATATATATATATATATATATATTAGTTTTGATCCATTAAAAAAAATCCACCCGCACCCAACCTATCACCTTAACCCACTTTAATATTACTCTTAATTTTGACCCAAGATTTGAACATATATATAATCATTTAGTCTTCGAACATGAAATTTATATACTTGAATACTACGTTTAAAATAATATAGGTTAGAATAATTAATAATTTAAAATGACAAATGAATAAATTGTGATTAAAAAATAATTTATTTTGACTCTCGAAATCCGAACATCATCACATAATTTAGGACGAAGAGAATACCACATACATGAAGGACCCAAACTTTTAATTAGGAAGAATACCTAAATATGCCTTCTTAATTTGGATTATAAGTTGTATAATTGAATTATTGGTAGTTTTAATTATTTTGTGGATTTGGTTATTTGGTAGCCTTTATACTATTTAACATGGACGAGACATAGAACATAACTTTTTTCACCGTGGGTGGATTCTTTAATATACACATTAAAGATCCATTAATATACACATAAATAGTGTCTACGTGAGTAGGTACCAAACAACACTAAAAAATATGTGGATTGAAAACACCCTTCGTACCTAGATGGTGGTCTTTATTTTATTTTATATTTTTTTAAACTCTAACACGCCTAAAAATAAATTATGCTCTACTTCTCGTCCACGTTAAGGAGTATAAAGGCTACCAAATAGCCAAGTCCACAAAATAATTAAGACTACCAATAATTCAATTATACAACTTATAATCCAAATTTAGATGGGATTTTTAGGTATTCTTTCTAATTCAAAGTTGCGGTTCTTCATGTATGTGGTATTCTCTTCATCCTAAATTATGTGACGATATTCGAATTTTGAGAGCCAAAATAAATTATTTTTTAATCATAATTTATTCATTTTCCATTTTACATTATTAATTATTCTAACCTATATTATTTTAAACGTAATATTCAAGTATGTAAATTTCATGTTAAGACTAAATAATTATATATATGTTCAAATCTAGGGTCAAAATTAAGAGTAATATTAGAGTGGGTTAAGGTGATAGGTTGGGTGTGGGTGGATTCTTTTTAATGGATCAAAACTATAAAAAAATTTAAAAAATGATGTGGACCTCTAATAAGAGGCCACGTGGCAAAGCTGTTTTTTAGAAAACCACCGTTAAAAAGTAATGGCATGGATGAACCAATTTTATAACGGCGATGACATGAATGAGCCCAACTTTTAACGAATGGTATAAATGTGTCATTCTGATAGTTTAGTGGCATATTTGAGCATTTTCCCTTTCATTATTTAAGAGGAAATTTCATAAAAACATACCCATAAATCAATGTTTCGGAAATCTTAACATATGCACACATGATTACAACACCATTCAATGAAAAAATCCCATAATAAATGCATAACGTTATCAAATTGATTTCATGATAGATGCTCTTCAATGATTTTCAAAATCCAATTACGAATACATTCATAAGTTATGCTTTGAAAATCATAAAGAAGACATAGTTTAGCTCATGATATTTAGAATAGTTCTACACACCTTGAATTTAAGAAGACGTGTTGGAATAATACTGTATTTTGTTCATTGGATCAGGTTGGTTCACCCATTTTATTCATCTATTTCATTATTTGTCTGCTGCAGCCTCAACATTATTCGATGATGGACTACATATATTGGGACTAATTTAATGATGATGATTACTTTAAACTTCAACAAATCATTGTGCATATTATTTTATGCACTATTATTTTAGAGCGTTTCATGGATCATTTGAAATAAGAATCCTCTTATGACGTTTAAATCTTGTTGGTGGTCATTAACATGATTTTGAATAAAAGGGGTTAAGATTATGACGTGACATGATATGACTTGCAAGTCTAGGTATGACGATACCTAACACGAGATGCCCTTAATATGAAAGGAACAAGTGTTTTGAGCATAAATTATGGTCTTAAGAATCTAAAATGAGCATAAAGAGAGTTAGATGGTTATCCGAATAAGACATGAGTTCAGATAACTTGTTATAGAACGAACAGGAATAGGCAATACAGTAAATAAAAGAAACAAGAAGAACACACAAATTTTAAGTAGAAACCGTTGACGGAAAAAAATTACAGGCAAAGGAGGAGGAATTTCACTATAATGGAGAGGAGTACAAGGAGGAGACGAAAGTCTCAATGACGTATGTTTCGAAAACTGCCAATAACAACCCACTAAATTGCACTTATATAATACGTGCGTATAAATAAATTCTAAGACCAAAAAACCACTATCGGTCCGATCCCTACGCTACCACCATAGACCCACAAAAAATCACAAACATGGGTCGTACCGCGAATTTTACAAGGTTGGACCAACAAAATTCGGGTCACAAACTCTAACGCAACTCATAGCCGAAACCGTACTTTACAGGTGCGGGTTGTAGTGAGATTGTATGTCAGCAAGGAGGCATGCTTTTTCATAATATGGTGTGTCAGCAAGGAGGCACACTTTGTTCTTAATCATGTAGACGCTGAGTTAAGAGCGGATACCATACAACCAGAATTGTAGGATGTACCATTTAGCTCAGAAGTAAATCGAAGATGTTTAGTCAAAACTTTTGCTGGAATGATTTTAATGCTCTCTTTTAAGTGTGCCTATGTGTTTGATTTTCTATCATGTTAAACTGTTTTCATAATGCTTTTGATCATATTATATGGATTATACTGCTTTTGAATTGTTCTGCACATCGATACATTCCATGTATTGACCGTTCTTCGTGGTGGCTACATTGTCTCATAGTGTAAGATTTGAGGCTCAGTCTCGCGGTCCAGTTCAGCAGCAGTAGATTGTTCAAGAGCTCAGAGTTGGTGAGCTTCCCTTCAGAAAGCATCCTATGTATGTGTTTGTTTCAGTTGTTTTATGGTCCACCCAGGGGCCTTGTCCCGATTTAGACAGATTATTGTTTTCAATTCAATAGAGACTTCGTAGATTGTTTTAGATTGAATTTAGGTTTCCTCTTTTGATACGATGTAGTGAAGTTTTAAGGTTGACTACGGAACTACCATGTTTTTAGTTTATCTTCCGCACTTTTAAACCATATGAGCTTGCTAATGATCACAAGCTAAGGGATCTCTCAGACCTTCATAGTTCGGGATGCCCGTCACGGCCAGGGCTTTGATTCGGGTTGTGACTAATTTTTCCTTTCACTATACTTTTCCATGGATAGAAAGATTTCCGCAACTTGTAAAGTAATTGTTAAATACTTTTGAATTATTAATTTACTTTTTCATGGAAAATGCTCAACATCTTATTCCACAAGTTGAAAAATAACAACCAAATGATTTTTAAGTGCTCAATATCTTTTGGGACAACTACCTAAGGGAAAAGATATAACAAGTAATACATTTAAGCAGAGATAAATAAATGGACCACCACGAATAATTAGTGGTTGTTCTTTAATTTCATGAGTCGCATAGAATATTAAAAAGAAAAAGCAAAAATAAGAAAATAGAAAAGAAAGAAAAACAGTAACATGAAGACTTGTGTATTGATGCAAGAAACCACAACATCATGGATAAGATTCTTCTATCATTAATTAAGTCTACCCTTCTAGCGTAGGAAGTTGCTCGGTGCTGATGGGCCCATCATGAGCCCATCAATATCTTCAGCTAATCATAAAGAATTGCAGATCGGCTAAGATATTCTCAAAATATTATATTTAATTATAGAGAGACGTCTGTCGCTTCCATAATTTTTTAGATATATTGGATACATGCAAAATATGGGATTAAATTTTTATATATACCGACAAATATTTTTAAATTATATTTACCAATTCTTTCAAAATCTTTAAATTACAATGAGAAATATAATGTTTATCCCCCATCCGTTGAACAATGTAAATTGTAAAGTATGAAATTATGTGATGTTTTAAGACACGACCAAATATGGCTTTGTTTATGATTTTTAAAGGGCTGGACGGAGTAAAGAGTCGATAAAGTTTTATGATAATGATTTTTGGCATGATATGAATGAATTATAAGTCTTGGTATGACGATATCAAAATATGAATGCATTAATTAAAGACTCTATGAATAAATGTTATGGATTATGTCTTAATTATGATTAAAACATGTATTTTACACTCAAAAGAAAAAAAGTCTAATTGCAAAGACTTAGAACCAATCTCATTCATAGAAATTCCATATCATGGGGTCCATTTGAGTAGAGAAAATAATTTCTTTTAAGTATTTTTTTCTACAAGAAGCGTTCGTTCAAGAAATACTGAAATCAATTACAATCATTGATTCATGTTCATCATAAAAATTTCAAATGAATGACACTTTACACACAAATTCTTTAACTTTAATTTATTGATTTTTTTTTCATTGCGATGTGACAACTAGTAAGAGAATGTTGTCTTTACTCTAAGGTCTCAATCATCAATAGTGACTTAGTATACATTTACGTCTTCCTCTCTACTGTTTTTAACTTTGTTCTAGGATGTTCTATTCTAGAGGGACAAGTCAAGAAGATTACTGCTCGACCGATGAAATATTTATTGTAGTAGGCTTGAATCTCTGAAAAGAGAGAGATATCCTCACCTAAACCAAGAAAAACATATTCTATTTTTTTTATTTGTATTTTTTCAATTGTAATTTCACCAACAAAAAATTACTTTTAACAGGAAAGAAAATCTTGTTGGTTGTAATGACCCTTCAGGTTATTTTTCATATTTATGCTTATCTTTACCGTTTGAGCTTCTCCATAGCTGCCCTAAGTTATTTATGACTTTCTGGGACCGATGGTTCGGTTACCGGGTAATTTTTTAATTTTTAGAGCCAATTTTCTAATTTGAAGTTTTTGCTAGTTCCAAATATCCACCGAGCAAAAACTTTAGTGAAACGATCTCGGATGAGAATTTCGACTGTGCCGGCAGATTCAAAATATTAAATCTAATCTATATAGACCTTTGGTTCAGGTTCCAATATACTCGAGCTCCTTTCATCCTTTTGGTCAGAAAGTTGGAAAATCGAAATATGGATGTGGGACCCACATTTGATCGAAACGACCTCATCGATTTTAGGATGGGGGACCCTTGGTTCAGGTACCAAGGCCTCCGAACTTATTTTGAGCTATTGAGCGGATTTTATAAAAAATAAAATTATAGGTATGGGCCCCACTTTTTTTTGAAACAATCTCAGATGAAAGTTTTGATGATTCCAATGAATTTGAAATGTGATTTACACTCAAATTTCACTATTGAATCATATATTTTGGATTCCGAATGAATTTCGAGGGTCAAAAATAAGTTTTTGACTTTGCTGGTGGCCAAGCTGGTAGGAGTATTTAAGCACCCTATAGGCCGCATTTTTCACCATTTTTTGACTCATTTTTGAGAGCTTAAAACCCTAAATGGGTATGATAACTCAAAATTGAGTCTTGTGGGTGTCTAGGGAGCTTGGTAAATATCTTTTATCATGATTATCATCCGGATTAAGGTAAGATTTTATTACTTTATTGGTGAATTTCTTAGTTCTTGATCCAAAATCTCAATTTAACTTAGGTCTTTATTTAGCCCTAAATTTGGTTTGTTTTCACCCATTAATTTAGGGTTATGATTCCTTGGTGATGTATGAGCATTGGGTTGACCTCAAAAATGCAATTTCCATACGTGGGACCCACTTGGAGTTTTTAGTGTCGTTTTTGAAGGACCCGAAGCACAATAGTGTAATATGAGTATCATTAGACTCGTATTGATGAGTAAATTATATTTTTGATAGTGTGATAGGATTTTAGGAATTGTAAAGTGAAGACAAGCATGTGGTGCGTGAAGTGTGATTTTGCGGTTTAGCCTTAAGGTAGGCTCCTGTCCACTTTCCTTCATAGATGATGTATGATATGTATTGCGTGTGGATATGAATGTTAGGATTGATTATGAGTAAGATATCTTATCCTTGATTATTGATGTTTTGGAAAATTAGATGATGGTCTTGGACCCGTAAGTAGTATGTTTATAATCTTGTGGACTCTTATTGCCTTCTCCCTAGTTTAGATTGAGTTGTAGCATGGATTTGATACATTGTTAGATTATGGATGTGGTTTTAGTGTTGGAAGCATGATTAGTACATTTAATCTTATTGGTCTAGTGTGGTATTCTTAGAATCGTAATTTGGATAGAATTGACTTAAGTGCCCTTATTTCTAGTTGAAGTTGCTATCTTAGGCTTGTATGTGGCTTACTTGACATCTAGTAGTTGAACTAGATATCTTATCCTAGTTTGGGGCATAGTGTACCTAATTAATAAAATTGAGATTTAGAAGTGGGATTGTCTAGCCCACTTAGGCCTAGACTTGTGTTAGTCATTGTGGAATTAGCTGCAGATTTTAGACAAAGTTGAGACTAGTAAACCTTAGTATAAGGTTACTTTGTGACTTGGTATATTGTAATGATGTTCCTCGAATTGTGACTTATGGGTTATGGCTATGTTGTTTCTTATAGAAATGATATGATAAAATGGGTCCATAGAGATGTTATTTCCTCTTAGACTTGATACTTGGCCCAAAGGGATGTTATTTCCTCTAAGACTTGATACTTTGCCCATAGAGATGCCATTTCCTCTTAGACTTGATATTTGGCCCATACAGATGTTGTTTCGTCTTAGAAATGACACTGAGTCCTTAGAGATGATTTTCCTCTTAGATGCGATGTTGGGCCTATAGAGATGCTATCTCTATTTAGATATGATAGTTGGCCTAGAGAGGTAATATTCCTCACCGTCATGATGAATGACCTTTATATATGAAATGACTTATAGTCGCTCATGCTTATTGATATTATGCCTCCTATGTAAGAGATGATTATATGCTTATTGATATAATACCTCATATATGCGAGATGCCTCCTAGATGTGAGATAATTAGAGATATGCTATGACTTATAAATATGATTATAGAGATGAGTTCCGGATATGTATATGGGCTGAAGGCCATGATGATATATTGTGATTATTTTGGACATATTATTGGGCCAAGGGTCGATAGATGATATCGATTGGACATCTGTGAAGTGTTTATCCTGGTTGTGAATGTGAATACAATTCATGAATATATATATATATATATATATATATATATTTGTGTGTGTGTATGCGTATACACATCTCTCCGGTATGGGACGGAGGAAGGTATGGTATGATGCTTATGATTACACTGATTGAATACTGGTGATGGCATGCATAGATTCGATACATTCATGATTATTATATTGGTTATTGATGTGATTCTAGCTAAATACGATCTTATGAATGTTCTTCCTAATTATGGTATAAGCTACGTGGTAACTAGTTGTCTATTAGGTAACTATAATACTTGATGCTTAGAATTCTAAATACATTAGTTAATGAGCCTTGCTCAGTAATATGGTAGCTAAGACTAGGGTTGATACATGTCTATGAAGATGGTTTTATCGATGGTAGTGATATGTGGCTATTAATAAGAAGTTATGATACAAGAATGACCATGGAAGGCACAAAAACTATACAAATCAGTCCACAAATTGAGAGCAACCCGAGAACCCCTTTGAGTGCTAGTTTCGGCCAACAACAATAACACAAGTATCATGAGTTTACAAGGTGTTTTAACACCAAAAACAACAATAATACAGAAAGAACAAGATGACCACAATGAACACAAGATTCGGATTCAACAAGAACAAACGATTAGAAGATACAAACACTAACACAATTGCAAGAAAGGTAAAGATAGATAGTGAGACATAGATTATTACAAAGATTAGGAACTGAGTATATTAAATTCAAAACCCCGTAATGAATGTAACAACAACACCACACTCTTATAGTGACCTCCAAGGGAATCAACTCACCTCAAGATCCACCGTTTCCAAGGAAAGAATAATATTGGCTTTTCCAAGCCCTAAACTACAATGGCTAATCCAAGCCCTAACTAAGAACTACACTAAGGTGGTCTACTCTTAAGAGAGGATTTTCAATGTCACATATTTTCATTATTAAACAACTAATAAGAGAAGATCTAAAATGTCCTATTTATAGTATATTACAAAAGGAGACAAAATGACTACACTACCCTTAATGATAGAGGCGGTCATGGAGTGCATTTTGGGCAAAGTGAAGTGACCAAAATGTCTCAATGAAGATGGCCCCAAAATTGTGAGCCATTAAATGTCCAAAGCCGTGAGTCCTCAAGTCTTCAATGCTCCAATCAATCTTTCACTCACAGTCTTGATGTATGGTATGCTCAATGATAGGCTCAAAACGGGTCCTCCATGCATGTTCTCGTATCCTCGAGGCGACCAAGTCTTGAGCCTTTATGTGTTGGCCTCCAAATATGTCATCAAAAAATAAGATGGCCATTCACCCCGTATCATCCTCCCCTTCTTGAAAAGAATTTGACCTCAAATCTAAACCTTGCAAAACCGAAGAGAGGACAAACAAAAACAAACTCCTCATGGTATGAGGGTTAGGGTTAGCACAACAAATCATCTCAACCTGCCAAGGTTGTATATATTTGCAATATAACCAAGGATCCTTTGAACGAAATATTAAAAACTCAATGAAAGATGTACGAAGTATTTGGTTATTGGATTCACCAAGAGTGACACTTTTATTGTCATGTATACCAAGCAACAAGTTGGGTGCACCAACATCACCATTTCTACATTTGGCACCGAGGACAAACAGGAAGAGTGTCCATAGACACGGGTCTAGACAACACTCCCCTTTCCCGTATTCTCCACCCAAACTAAATGGCATACTCTCAACAATAGCATACATGTCATCCAAATCAAATGGAGAGTATATAAAGGTATCACTCAAGTCTTCTTCTACTAAGGTGACCTCATGTGTGTACTTACTACTAGTTTCCCAATCATTACCATGAGTACTCTCAGCAATAAAGTCACACAAAGTAAAAGGAGAAGTAGTTTCCAAGACCATACATTCCTTGCCCTTAATAGTACTCTCATCTTCCAAGAGGAGATTTCCATCTTTAGGAGGAATGTTGTCACACCATAGTGGGTTAGCATATAGGCTATAGCTTCCAAGGCAAGCTATACCATCATTCTCACAACTAGGTCTATTAGGAGTGTTTATATCATCTTCAAACAAGACATTATACCTAATAGAGCATGATCAATTTCATGGGAAGATTCATAACAAACATGTTCATCACTCTCTATAAGATCAATATCAAGTTTCAAAGAAATTTCAAGCACAAGATTGTCCCAAGAATAGCTCTCGGGTTCACTCCTATTTTGTTGACCGATACTTTCAAGTACTTCACTAACTTGAGTTCTATTAATCACATCACACACATACTCAAGTGGTGTAAAATTTTCACAAATAGGATGATCAAAACCAATTATACAAGATGATGTACTTTCGTTTAACATATAGGCTTCAATACTAGGTGGACATAAATTGATCTTACAAGAAAAGTCAATTTGGTCATCAATAGGATCAACTAGTGTATCCATACTTACAATATGTACATCATCAACAAGAGGCAAAAAATCATTAGACTCACAATTAAGTAAGCTACCACTCATACTCAATGGGCTACTAGCCACACAATTATTATCTACATGCACAAAACTGTAAGAGTTAGCTATTTTACCTTAAAATTCTTGAGTCGACTCTCCTTTTCTATGTTGTCAAGGTCCTCTAGAGGCTTGGGCAGCAAATTCACTTCGTCATTGCTCTCCTTCACTTTCCATGTCAGTACCTACACAAGTGTCCTTAGAAAGAGAAGGACAAACAATGTTAGCTCAGTTTAGAGGCAATTCCCTCACTTTGCTCCACACAAGCTCTCCCTTTTCCACTTTCGAATCACCACCTTGCACACCCTTAATCCTCTCAATCTTTTGTCTCTCATAAGCATTGGGATTGTGGTAAGTATTCATTTCTCTTTGTAGCTCGGTCAGTATGTATGTTATGAGGTGATTTTCCCACCGGTCTCTTACAATATTAGGCCAATTTTTCACATTTAGAACTATATGTTGTGTAAACCAATCAGCACCTAAGCATACATGACCGCATGTCAATGAAAGAATATCACACCACACCTCCTTATGGTATTCAAATTGGGAGAAGACAACTTTGACCCTCTCAGAAACCTTAATCCCGTCCAAGAAGTATAGAACAAGTAAAGGCTTACGAAACAACCCCAATTAGTCAACCATGGATGGAAGGATGTATTTTCTATAGTACCTATCATTTAACACAACGAGGCAGCCCGATATCCCAAAAATGGTCACCTTTCTGGAGTGTACACTCCTTCTCAGATCAACATTGTAAGGCACACGAGTACCCTCGATTTTGGAGATTCATAGCCTTTTCTTCTCGTTGGACAACCTCTACTAGAGCTAGTATAACCATTCACACTATATCGACCTTGATAAGAAGTACTAAAAGGTGGAGAATATGAATCTTCACACTCCTCATGTGTACTCTCATCATACCTCTCATAAGCTTTGTAAATGAAAGGTTATACCTAACACCAAATCTAGGTTCAGAGTGAGAAGTGTAAGACTCCTCATATACCCCAACATTATCATGAGATCTATCACGAGGTACTGCATCACCTCTAAATTCACCATAAGCACTAGGCACTTCATTCACCTCATTTTCTCCCTCAAAACCGTAACTATCAAATCTGCCCAAGTTTTGATCATGGTTATTTTCATAGCCTCCGTAATCTCCTTCAAATTTATAGATATAAAAACCCTCACTATAATCATAGTCTCCCATGTCGTAGTCACAATAATCCCCGGCTATTGAAGACATGTTCCTTTTATATCACCTTTGTACCTACATAATGAACAAACAAGATTAGTATTAAAAGTTCCTCACCAACACTCGTATGGACTCACTAGATATAGACAAAAATCTTGGACAAACAACTAATACAAGCAAAACACACTAGATATAGACAAAAATCTCGGACAAAACAACAACAACAACACAATTTTGGTCAAGACACAAAAATGGACAGATTTGTTTCTTTTTTATTTTTCAGTTTTCTAACACCTTTTTTTTTATTTTCAAGTTTATGAGCCCAATATTTATCTTGTGGAAATAATATCAAGCCATATTATGATACCAAATGATACAAGAATAACCATGGAAGGCACAAAAACTACACAAATTATCCCACAAATTGAGAGCAACCCGAGGACCCCTTTGAGTGCTAGTTTCAGCTAACAACAACAACATAAGTATCACAAGTTTACAAGGTGTTTTAACACCAAAAACAGCAATAATAAAACAAGAACAGCACCAAAGAGTGCATGGTTTTGCCAAAAGTACATGACCACCACATGTTTGAAGTGTTCTTGCATAGTATTGACTTGTGTTTTCGGAACATGAAATCTTTTATACTATTTACATGTTTGGGTGGTCTGAACTGTGTTTTAATGATAGAATTATGCATGATACATTATAGCTCAGAAATAGGACTTGCAAGTCTTGGTGTGACGACACCAATTTAGGTTATGCCATGATAATTCAGAACAGAATAGAATGCATGTTTGAAATCAGACTTTTCAGATGTTGAAACTAGAAAAATGCATGATTCAGAATAGGATAAAAATTGGGCATAAAGAGAGCTTAGGTGGTTCCCCAAAGAAGGCATGAGTTCACACAACTCATTGTCCAAAACTGTGATTTGCTGATCCGGGTTTATTATATTACAACTAGCCTAGAGCCCTGTGGCGTATTAGACTCAGACACTCTAACCCTTACGACACACTCGGGTTGGGGGCTTCCCCGCCGAGTCAATGGAGGATTATATATAGCCCGTGGAATATCAGACTTGTAGGGGAGTGCCACCTAACTCAGAAGTAATACAAAGATCAAAAACTGCTTTTGACAGAATTTTTTTTTTTATGTTTTTTCCAAGAATGCCCATGTGTTTAGAAAATTATATTTTTCATGATGTTTATGACTATTTCACAACTATTTTATTTATGTAAAAGTTTTATTTTGGATTGCTCTGCGTACCATTACATCTATATTGACCCCCCCTTCCTCCAGGTTCTGAGGCATAATCTAGAGGTCCTGATAAGCAGTAGATTTCATCAGATAGGAGTGAAGAGTACCAGTTTGTGAGCCTTCTATATTTCAGAAGGCCTAGTTTCTTTCAGACAGTTATTATTTATTATGGTTTTGGTCTACTCGGGGCCTTGTCCCAGTTTGTAGACAGTTGTTATTTTGATCATGTAGTAGAGATTTTGCAGACGGTTTTCAGACAGTGTTTAGTTGATATTGGATTTCATTCCTCATTATTAAATTAAATTTAGGTTATGACCATGTTTTTGTAGAAGATTTTATTTTCGGATTTTCTATTCATATATGAATGGTGTATATGATTACAAGTTAGAAGGGCTCTTGGGCCTTCATGGTTTGGGATATCCATCACGGCCAGGGCCCTGGTTTGGGTTATGATAGAGGGACAATGAAGTAAATTTTGGGAAAAATGAAGTGACCAAAATGTCTCCAAAACCATGATCCATTAAGTGTCAAAAGCCATGAGTCCTCAAGTCTTCAATGCTCCAGGAAATCTTCCACTCATAGTTTTGATATATGGTAGGCTCAAAACGGGTCCTCCATGCATGTTCTCATATCCTTGAGGTGACCAAGTCTTGAGCCTCTATGTTGACCTCCAAAGATGTCATCAAAAGATAATATGGTCATTCGTCCTGTATCTAGTTATAATGCCGATTAGTTGTTAAGTGAGGATAATGTGGTTAACATTGCTAGGTGTTAAGGGATGCTAGTGGTAATGATGCCTAGTTAATAATGATGCCTAGTTACAGATGCTGACTAGGTAATAATAAGGACTAGTTAATAATGAGGATTAGTTGGTAAATAATATTAGATATTGATTGGTGTTAGTTAATAAATATGTTTAGTTAATAAATGATGAATAGTGAATAGATGACGATTATGGTTTAATGGTGAACCTTAACTAGACGTTAGGTTTGGCTAATTATTGATTAATGATTATGTGAACTATCAGTTAGATTAATAACTAGAGATCATGTGATGACTAGTAAACTAGCGGTACAATAATGAGTCTTGGCTAGTTAATAATGAGCAGATAGAATATAATGATAAGATAGTTATCTTTGCGATATTATGATTATGGTTACGAGTATATTGGATTGAGTCTGTGCACCTATTATATACCTATATTTATGCATTGATGACTAGGATGATATATTAATGTCCGGCAAGGCTGAAGGATACTTTTATCATATATTGATACCCAGCAAAGCTGAAGGATACTCTGATGATATATTGATAGCCCGCAAGGCCGGAGGATAATATTGTTATGATATTAATACCTGACAAGGCCGAAAGATACTGCTGTGATGATGCTGATATGCAACAAGGCCAAAAAATACTATTCTGATGATATTGATACCCGAAAAGGCTGAAGGTACTATTGATGATGTGTTGATACCCAACAAGGCTGGAGGTACAATTAATTATATGTTAATACCCAGCAAGGCCGAAGGTTGATTACAATAATGATGGTCCTAATGAGGACAGTTATGATGAGTTGTGATATTGATTGTGTACTTTGCATTCATTCCTGCATGTGCATCGCCTATCACCAGTATGTACCTATATTTGTTAGCCGGTATAGGACGGTTGCATATATATGGGTGAAGAATATGCCTTGTGTTATTGTATGCTGATTGAACCTTCCAAGTTTGGGGCGGTGGGGGTATGCATAGGCTCGGCTAGGTATTTAACTGTTCGGAGTAGCCGGTTATTTATGATGTTATTGATATTGTTATTATCATTATTATGATCATTATTATGGCTAGCCTATGGCAGATTGGTCATTGATCCGGTATTGGGATTGAGGTATGTCTTTGTCCTTGCTATCATATGATTTTATTATTATGCACGATTATTCTATGTCTATCCATATGGATTATAAATTCTAAGTATGTTAGTATTGAATCCTGATAGTACTATAATGAGGTCTTAAGATAAGCCATGGTACTATCGGATATCCCTTCCTTCATTGTTCATATTGTATAGTCGTTCCTTTGCCTTGTATATTACAATATATCTTTCTTTTGCTCTTTATTTGTATATTGACTTGGGATATACGGTATAGCGTTGGCATATATTGAATGTAGGTGGAATAGGATAGTTCACCTTGATACTTCCTTAGTCTTATTAGGTTAGACTCTTGGACATGAATAGGATGGTTGTCTCTTGTTATTCTCATTGACTTATTACATGATTTATGGACTCTTGGTTGTAGTTTCCATTCTGTTTATATGTTGTATGTATCTACTTTATCTTTGGAGCTCAGTTGGCATTAGCCTACTGAGTACCATTCATTTGGTACTCATACTACACCTCTGCAGTCTACAGATCATAGTACGGGTTATCGCCGTTGATGTGTGCAACATGTGGAACAACCCTGATTCGAAGACTTAGAGTGAGCTTCTGACGTTTGGAGTATTACTTTTTTCTCTCCTATGTATTAGACTAACCTCTAAGTTGTATCCAGAGGTAAGTTGAATCAGTGTATTTCTCCTTGATATATCACTTTTGTACTCTTATTATGTTTGGAAGCTCTTGCACTAATACCGCCAGGTTTTGGGATTCGTCTATGTATTGATCTTTATTTCATATATTCCGCATTCTTTTCCATATGTTATTGAGTAGTCCATTACTATCCGCTCCGGACTACAGGTTGGCTTGCCTACTGGTGGATTATGGTAGGCGCCATCATGACCTGAAAAGTTGGGTTGTGACATTGGTTGAGGATGATTATTGGAATGGATTATTACTTACAAAACCCCTCAAGTGGAGAATAGAAAGGTTTAAGATATTCTAGAAAGTCTTTATTTCATTGAGTTGTTATGTGAGACACAAAGTACAATTTCTAGAAACTCTTGCATCATTGTCACAGTTTTTATGTTCTTTCTGAAGTTTTGTTTTTATTCCTATGTGAACATTTTTGATATGCATAACATGAAATGCATTCACAGCGATTTGCTTTGAAACATAGTGATATTAAAGTTGATATGTTTTATTGTAATTTAGCATAATGCATCATTGAATCTTGAGGCAACGGTAAATTAAAATTGACTCCCTCTGACACGTAGCTCGTGTAGTCGAGCCGTGGAATCAATTATAAATGTTTGTGTCAGGTAAATGTTGCTCGATCAGTAACTTGTCTACAAGGGATTGTTTCTTCTTCTGTTATTCCTTAGACGTCGCTGCTTCTTTTTCCTTCTCATAATAATTTTGTGCTCCAGTTTCAAAATGATTCTTGCAAACCATATAGGATTTCTGGTTGAGATCATGATATATATTATGGATAATCCAATACATAGTCCACTTCCATAACCCATAAGAGCCGCTTTCCAAAAATCATTGAGAAACTCAAAATCGCTTTCTTGATCATCTAGTCCAGATACGGTATCGGACACATGATCATTGCCACAGCCTTCTGAAACTGGGAATCCACATAATCCATCATTGCCTTCATATGAATTGTTCTCGAATGTAGCGAATTGAGGTCCTTGAAGGATACATCCTTGAAGATAATTGTGGGAGAGATTTAAGACTTCGAGATATGTAAGAGAAGAAAATTGTGCTGGTATCTCTCCTACAAGATGGTTACCTGATAGGTCCAATGACTCGACTACAGATAAATTTCCAAGTGATGGCGGTATATGACCTTCCAATCTATTATGACATAAATTCAGCACGCGAAGTGCAACAAGATCCCCCACAATACTTGGAATATGTCCTTCAAATTTGTTGTTTGAAAGATCGACAGTGGTGTACAAAGACAAGATTCTCACAACTTCAAGCTCCAATCCCTTTTGTTACGACAACTACCATGTCTTGATAATACCCATCACTTGGCTCCAACTTTGATGGATCAATTGTCCTCATGGCTTTCAAATGTTGAAACAGACTCTTCGGTAAGTTTTCGGTGAAGACATTCGAAGTGAGATCTAACATTCGAAGATTAGGAAATATGGTTTCAACAGTTGGAGTTCTGATGGAGCCATGCAATTCATTGGATCTCAAGCTTAAGACTTGCAACTTTGGAAGAGTTCCCAACCACATCGGGAATGTGCCAATGAGATGATTATCTCCTAAGTCAAGAACCTGCAACTCTTTGCAATTGGCCAAAGATCGGGGAATTTTCCCCTCTAGTTTATTGCCATGCAAGTTGAGCCTTGTCAGTGAACATCCATTGCTGAAAGCTCTTGGAAGATTCCCAGAAATATTGTTATGTCGTATATCTAAAACCGTGAGAGCAGTGATATTTCCCAAACATTGAGGAATTTCTCCACGCAAATTGTTTCTTCCCAAATCAAGCATCACCAGTGAAGTCAAATTGCAAATAGATGAAGGAATTTCTTCACTAAGATTATTTTCTGATATGAAGAAATATCTTGTCAAATTTGGTGAAATAGGTAGTGAACCCTCAAGCAAATTGTATCGCAAATCAATGGTATCTAAATGTTGTAGAGGGATTGAATCCACACTTGTCAGCATGTTGTGGGATAAATTAAGACTTTGCATTGAAAACATCCAGTTAGACCATGCCCAATCAGGAATCCTTCCTTGAAGCTTATTATTTGAAAGATCCAACTCCCCAAGCTGCTTTGCGGATCTTAGAAACTCCAATTCTTTCACTTCACATGCGGCCAATAGTAACGTATCAAGAGATTCTAGCCAAGTAAAAATAACTTTGTTCTCATTGGTAAATGAGGTACTATTGTATGAAAGATCAAGAAACGAAAGATATTTGAATTCTGAAAAGAGGCTGACATCCACATGACAACTAAAATTATTGAAAGAAAGATCAAGCTCTGAAAGCTGTTTGAGGTTTGAAAAGAGGCTAACATCCACATGACCACTAAAATTATTGAAGGAAAGATCAAGCTCTGTTAGGTTCACAAGGTTTTGAATTGAGTTGGGAAGATGTCCTTGCAGCTAATTATTTCTTAAATCAATCCATCTTAGTGAATTGGACTTGAAATCCTCAAGCCGACCAGAAAAGTGGTTATGACCTAACACTAAATAACGTAGTGATGGAAGCTGGGAGAACATCCATGATGGTATTGTTCCATTCAGGGTGTTACCATCAAGGACCAAATACTCTAAGCGCGTGAGATTTAAAAGAGATTCAGGAATTGGACCTCTAAGGTTGCAATTAGAAAGAGACAAAAAATGCAGTGTTGCTAAATGAGAAGATAAATTCAGAGGAATGGTGGAAGAGATGTTTATGTCAGTAAGATCAAGCTCTGTTAATTGGGTCAAGTTCTAAAGGAGCAACTTAAAATCATGGGTTGTGAGTCTTAGATTAGTTTTAAATGATGGGAGAGACGAAGAGACTGTAATATATAAAGATGAGAGATTTCAGAAGGAATTTGACCTGAGAAAGAGGACTTGGAAAGATAAAGATGCATCAAGCTCAAGAACCTGCCGAATTTAGGGGAGAGGTGAGAACCTGAGAAGTCATTATATGAAAGATCAAGCCTTTGGAGATGAGAGAGTTGGAAAAGGCTGCTATTGGAAGCAATCTTCCCCACAATTTGACTGCAATGGAGGTCAAGCTCAATGACATGGCCTGTCATCTCATCACACGTCACTCCATCCCATGAGCAGCAATTGTTGCTCATGTTCCATGAACTCGTTTTTTGATGAGGCATCTGACCGTAGACTATTTCACAATAAGCATCACTAGAGGCAGAGAAATCTACAGTAAGCTTTTTCTTGAATTTTAGAAGGGAAATGCTTTCATCTTTGCGGCACGGATGAGGTATGGATGAAGAAAAAGAAAGAAGACAGAAACAAAGAAAGAAAAGAAATGAGAATTGGTTGTACGCCATGTTTAGAATCAAATAGTTAAAAAAGGTTGTTGTGGAATCAGAAAAAGGGCTACTCCAAATATGTACAGGAAGATAATAGTTAGGCTAACTACAGATATGATCTGTTATGTTTCATACTAAAAGTCATGGACCCCTCGATATTTTATTTAAAAATTTACTCTTAAAACCTTTCTTTTTAATTTTGTATCACTAACGCTTATTTTGTAGTGATACTTTATAAGCAAGGAGGGCTAGACCGTACCTTACCAGTCCTAAAGAGGTAATAAACATCTACTAATAAACAAGCATGAAAAAAAAGAGCTAGAGAGAACTAGGTATTCTATGATCGTCACATAGTTTGTAATATACTCTATAATGATATTACAAATAAGGATGCTTAAATTAGTGCAAAATTATAAAATCAAAACGAAAGTTGAGTTATCAACCTCAAACTTTCTTTTATGTTTGGGCATGAATAGAGTGATGTTAGAGTTGTGACCCGAATTTTGTTGGTTCGGTGATACAAGAATGACCACGGAAGGCACAAAAGCTACGCAAAACAGTCCACAAATTGAGAGAAACCCGAGGACCCCTTTGAGTGTTAGTTTTCGGGCAACAGCAACAACACAAGTATCATGAGTTTACAAGGTGTTTTAACACCAAAACAACAACAATACAACAAGAACAAGATGAACACAATGAACACAAGATTCAGATTCAACAAGAACAAACGATTACAAGATACAAACACTAACACAATTGCAAGAAAGGTAAAGATAAATAGTGAGACATAGATTATTACAAAGATTAGAAACTGTCAATTTTCTGCTGAATGCCTCTCAATATTGAGAGTCTTGCCATTAAATAGAAAATATTCAATGATTACATCCCTAAAGATCCGTTTTCCTAGCCCTAAAGATCAGTTTTTCTATCCCTCTAAATCCGCTATTCTATCTCATCAAATCTGCTCTACTAAAGCCACTATTATTCTCTTTAACTACCAAATCAAATCTATGTAATTACACTAATATACAACAATATATGGTTACATTAATATATACAATATTTACATCATGCTAACATCCCCCCTCAAATTGATGCTGGTAGAGCAAGAAGAATCAATTTGCCGACTAGAAACTAATATCGTTGTCGTGCCATTGATTTTGTAAATGCATCAGCTATTTAAAGATCACTAGACACGTGCGGAAGAGTAATGACACTTTTATCTACAACTTCTCATATATAATGACAGTCCACTTCGATGTGTTTGGTCCTCTCATGATAAACTGGATTAGTAGCAATCTGAATAGCACTTGTATTGTCAGCATAGAGAGGAGTAGGATTAGATTGAGGAAATCCAATCTCAGCAAGCAATCCACGAAGCCACGCAATCTTGGAGCAAGCAGTAGGCATTGCTCGATATTCATCCTCTATTGAAGGTTTCGGCACACGGTCTTGCTTCTTACTCTTCCAAGATATCAAAGAATCTCCAAGAAACATGCACCAACTAATAACCAAATGACGAGTGTCAGAACATCCCGCCCAATCAGAATCACTAAAAGCATTAAGACGAATAGGCGAACCACTAGGAAAAATAATCCATGATTAGATGTTCCTCGGAGGTATCGAATGATGCGATGAACAGCCACCAAATGAAGATGATGGGGATCTTGCATGAACTAACTAACTTGTTAAACTGCAAAAGAGATATCAGACCTGGTAATAGTAAGGTAATTTAAGCTCCCAATTAATTGCCGAAATATAGTTGGATCAGGAATAAGATTGCCTTCCTCCTGGTATACTTTACATTTAATTCTAATGAAGTATCTACAAAGGAGGAATCCTGAAGACCTGCCAAAGAAATCAAATCTTGGGTATATTTGTGTTGATTTAGAAACACACCGATGAATCACGATGAACTTCCCAACCCAAGTAAGATTACCAAGATCTTTCATATGAAAAGAATCCTTAAGTTGCTGTTGCAGGCTAGTGATTAGTGAAGAATCAGTTCCTGTAATAATAATGTCATCTACATATACCAAAAGAAGAACACAACCTATGGATGTTTTCCGAAGAAGAAAAGATGAGTCATATTTGCTTTGCTCAAAAGAGAATTGTAGCAAAGTTGACCGAAATTTGTCAAACCAAGCTCTAGGAGCTTGTTTTAATCCATACAAAGACCGCTTCAACTTGTATACATCTGATGTAGGCAATGAGAACAAACCTAGCAGAGGTTTTATATAAATATCCTCTTTGAGATCACCATGGAGAAAAGCATTTTTGACATCCATTTGATGAAGAGTCCATTTTTGTGAAGCAGAAATGGAAATAATAATTCTTTTCTAGTAACAAATAACTAAAATTGAAACTCCCATGACGAAAAATTCTTTCCAGTGAAACGAGCACTGAATTATTCAAACAGATATAAAGTCATACTTATGAAAACTAGAAACACTGACTTAAAAGGAATGCCCAAAATTACCAAGATCAAAGTCCAAGGTGTTAATTGCCGAGGAACAATAAAAAAAACCAAAATTTTCCAAAAAGACTGAAAGGAACCACAAATAAACTCTATGAAACAAGACAGCCAAGAGAAGGCTCTGATACCATGTCAATTTTCTGTTGAATGCCTCTCAACATGAGTCTTGCCATTAAATAGAAAATATTCAATGATTACATACCTAAAGATCCATCTTCCTATATCTAAAGATTAGCTTTTCTATCCCTTTAAATTCGCTATTCTATTACACCAAATTTGCCCTACTAAAGCTGCTATTATTCTTTTTAACTACTAAATCAAATCTATGTAATTATACTAATATACAACAATACAAGGTTACATTAATATATACAATATTTACATCATGCTAACAATAACTAATGAGTATCTTAAACTCAAAAACCCCTAATGAATGTAAAAATAACACACACTCTTACGGTGACCGCCTAGGGAATTAACTCACCTCAAGATCCACCATTTCCAAGCAAAGAACAATATTTTCTTCTCCAAGCCCTAAACTACAATGGTTAATCCAAGCCCTAACTAAGAACTACACTAAGCTGTTACACTCTCAAGAGAGAGGATTTTCAATGTTTCATATCTTCATCATTCATAAACTAAAGAGAGAAGACCTAAAAGATACTATATATAGCCTTATAACATAATGGAAGAAAAATGACTCCAATGCCCTTAATGAGGAGGGGCGGCCATGGAGTGTCACTTGGACAAGGATAAGTGACCAAAATGCCATTAATGCTGATACAAGACAAACAAGAGGAACACGAAATAGCCACAAAAACAGTCCATTACACCCTCAAAAATAGCCCACAAATCACAACAAATCATGGACCAAATGGAGACCTCACTCGGATTCAAAAAAATACAACAAGAATACAAGAAACAAAGGTGTATTTGACACCCAAAACAGCCACAAATCGTGAAGAACAAGATGACAACAAGAACACAAATTTTAGGATTCAACAAGACACAAAAACAGTCCACTACAAACAATAATAAGATTACAAGAATAAAAGGATAGATAGTGAGATATAGATTTGTTACAAGACTTAGGAACAAAGTGTGATCCAAACACTAAACCCCTAATCAATGTAACAAAAACACCACACCCTTACAGTGACCGCCAAGGGAATCACTCACCTCAAGATCCACCGTTTCCAAGTAAAGAACAATATTGGCTTTTCCAAGACCTATACTAAGGATGACTTTTTCAAGCCGTAACTAAGAACTATACTAAGGTGTTGCACTCTCCAAAGAGAGATAAGTCTTTCAAATGTTTATCATTCATTAACTAAAGAGAAATAACCTAAAATAGAGTATATATAGTATATTACAAAAGAAAGATACAATAACTCCAATTCCCTTAATGAGGTGGGTGGCAATGGAGTGTCATTTAGACAAGGCTAAAAGACCAAAATGACCTTGAGGCTAAGTGACCAAACTGACCCTAATAAAAGGGGCCAAAACCGTGAACCATCAAATGTGGTCCAAACCCATGATTCCTCTAGTCTTCAAGAATCCAAGCAATCTTCCACACAGGGTTTGTTTGATAGCATGCTCAAAATAAACCCTACAAGTATGATCCCGTGCCCTCCATGGGACCAAAGCTTGATTCTTCACGTAGTGCGTTTTAATGATGCCATCGAAAGCTAAGGTGGCCATTTCATTGGTATCATCCTCCCCTTCTTGAAAAGGATTCGCCCTCGAATCCGTACCTTGCAAAATAAGAGAAAGGACAAACAAGCACAACATCCTCAGGCATGAGGGTTAGGGTTAGCACAATAATAAACATTATCACGCCAAGGGGCTACATACTTGAAGTATAACCAAGGATCCTTTGAAGTGAGTATTAAAAACTCAATGAAAGATGTACAAAGGATTTGGTTATGGGATACACCAAGAGTGATACTTTTCTTGTCATGTAGACTAAGCAACAAGTTGGGTGCACTAACATCACCATTTCTACATTTGGCACCGGGCTCAAATGGGAAAAGTGGCCATAGACACGGGTCTAGACAACACTCCCCTTTCCCGTGGTTTACTCCCAAACTAAATGACATACTCTCTATAATATCATACATATCATCCAAAGCAAATAGAGAGTAGAGAAAGGTATCACTCAAATCGACTTCTACCAAGGTGCCCTCATGTGTGTACTCTCTACTAGTTTCCCAATAATAACCATGAGTACTCTCAACAATAAAGTCACACAAAGTAAAAGAAGAAGTAGCTTCTGCAACTGCACATTCCTTACCCCTAAGAGTACTCTTATCTTCCAAGAATAGATTTCCATATTTAGGAGGAATGTTGTCATACCAAAGTGGGTTAGCATATAGGCTATAGCTTCCAAGGCAAGATATACCATCATTTTCACCATTAGCTTTATTAGAAGTGTTTAAATCATCTTCAAACAAGACATTACACCTAAAGAAAGTGTGATCTACCTCACGGACAGATTTGGAATAAGCAAGTTCCTCACACTCTAAATGATCAATATCAAGTTTCATGGATGTTCCAAACACAAGATTACCCAAGAAGAGATCTTGGGTTCACTCCCACTTTGTTGACCAACATTTTCAAATACTTCACTCACTTGATTCTATTAAGCACATCACACACATACTCAAGTGGGGAGGAATTTTCACAAAAAGTTTGATCAACACCCATTACACAATACGATGTACTTCTGTTCAACATATAGGCTTCAAGACTAGGTGGATATAAATTGATCTTACAAAAAGAGTCAATTTCGTCATCAACGGGATCAACTAGTGTATCCAAACTCACAATATGTACATCATCAACAAGAGGCAAGGAATCATTAGACTCATAAATAAGTAAGATACTACTCACACTCAATGGCTTACTAGCCACACAATTGTCATTAACACTCACTAAAGTGTAAGAGTTAGCTATTTTACCTTTAAGATCTTGAGTAGACTCTTCCTTGCCGTGAGGTAAAGGTCCTCCACAAGCTTGGGCAGCAACTTCCTTTTGGCATTGTTCGCCTTCGCTTTCCATGTTGATACCTACACAAATGTCCTTAGAAATTGAAGGACAACCAATGTTAGCACGGTTTGGTGGAAATCCCCTTACTTCGCTCCACATATCCTATCCTTTTTCCACTCTCGGATTACCACCTTGCACTCCCTTACTCCTCTTAATCTTTTATATCTCATCATAAATCAGATTGGAGTAGGTAAGAATTTCTCTTTGCGGTTTGGGTAGCAAGTACGTTATGAGGCGATTTCCCTATTAGTCTCTTATAACATTAGGCCAATTTTGCACGTTAGCAACTTGATGTCATGCAAACCAATCAGCACCCAAGCTTATATGATTATAGGTTAAGGAAAAAACATCGTACCACACCTCCTCATGGTAATCAAAGTGGGAGAAGACTACTTTTACCCTCTCGGTAATGTTGAACTCGGCCAAGTAGTATGGAACAATTAAAGGCTCTCAAAATAACCCCAATTAGTCAACCATGGATGGAAGAATGTAGTTTCCATAGTACCATCATTCAACACCATAAGGCAGCCCGATATCCCACAAATAGTCACCTTTCTGGAGTGTACACTCCTCCTTGGATCAACATTGTAAGGCACACGAGTACCCATCGGTTTTGGAAATGCTTGACCTCTTCTTCTCATGGGACAACCTCTACTATAGCTAGTATAACCAATCACACCATGATGACCTTGATAAGAAGTACTACAAGGTGAAGAATATGATCTTTCACACTCCACATGCATACTCTCATCATAGCTCTCATAAGCTTTGCTAATGAAAGGGTTATACCTAACACAAAATATAGGTTCAGAGTGGGGAGTATAAGACTCCTCACATGCCCCAACTTCATCATAAGAACCATCACAAGGTCCTACATCATCTCCAAATTCACCATAAGAACTAGGCACATCATTCCCCTCATTTTCTCCCCTAAACCCAAGACCTTCAAATCTGGCCAAGTTTTGATCATGGATATTTTCATAGCCCCCACAATCTCCCTCAACTTCGTAGCCATAAAAACCCTCACTACAATCATAGTCTCCAATGTTGTAGTCACAATAATCTCCAGCTATCGAAGATATGTTCCTCTTATATCACCTTTGTACCTACAGAATGAACAAGTAAGATTAGTAGTAAAGCTTCTCACTAACACTCATATACACTCACTTTGTGATTCTCACAATTGGAGCGGCGAATATTGAAAGTTGCTTATGCTCCAATAGTCAATAGGATGTCAATTCTACTTAGCGGTCGGAATAGATTCTTGTTTGATCAACTTAAGGCAAAAAAAATAAAATTTACTTACGAACTTGAAATAAAAAATTTACTACGAGTTAAAAATGAGAAAAAGCACAAAAATAACGAAGACACGAAAGGAACAGATTCAACAATTAATCTACAACTAACTAGGTGATTACTAGTTGTTAATTAATTCTAGAATCAAGACAGGAAACTAAGGAAACAATAAAGTGAAACTAATAATCTAAAATTTGAGCCAAAATTCGATGTGTGAACAGTAACTTGATGACATGGCAGCCATGTATTGGTTGCGTTTCTATATTTTTATTTTCTAAAGACCAAGTCTTGACAAATTTTAATTTGGATGGGTGGAATTTGTTTTAAGGAGGGAAGAATAAGTCTTGAGCCTTTTTTTTCAAGTTTCAAATTTCAAGACTTGACTTTTGTAGTACTTTTTTTTAAAACGTGGACCCTTGTTTTTTTGGAAAAGTGATTGGATGTGATTGACTTGTTGGTGAGTGATGGTAAGTCTTTCAAGACTAACAAAGTTCTCACACCTTTTCCTTCACCTTTTTGGATCTAACTTTCACTTTATTTTAACAAGGTATGAAGGTTTGGAAGAACATCAAGAACACTTCAACAATCACCAAGAAAATCAACAACAATCTTCCAAGAACAACAACAAATCCGCAACAAAAAGGTCAACTACAAACTTCCAACAAACGGCCAAGTCCTTTAGTGTAGTGTTTTAGTCTTAACAAGGGGTGAAGATTGGAATGAACAACAAGAACATAACAAATTTTCAAGAACAATAACAACACCAAAAACGTCCAGCCCAAGTCCACAAGAAAGCTCACCACACGGCCAAGAACAACAACATCAATACACGGCCATTAACTTGTTCACAACAACCATCTCAACAATTCAAGCTCAACTTTAGATCTAGACTTAAGAGTGTTAGAGAAGAAGAGAGATAACACTAGAAACAACAAATCAAATAAAAGAACACCTAGATCTAGACTCAACTTTTCAGTCAAGACAACAACAACAAGAATCCAACTTCTCGGCCAAGGACACAACTTTTTTTTTTTATTTTTCAACTACCAAGATCTTGTAGGAACAAGATTAAGCCATGCTTTGATACCAAATGATACAAGACAAACAAGGGGAACATGAAACAGCCACAAAAACAGTCCAATACACCCTCCAAAACAGTCACAAATCACAATAAATTATGGACCAAATGGAGACCTCACTCGGATTCGACAAATACAACAAGAGTACAAGAAACAAAGGTGAATTTGACACCCAAAACAGCCATAAATCATGAAGAACAAGATGACAACAAGAAAACAAATTTTCAGATTCAACAACACACAAAAACAGTCCACTACAAACAATAACAAGATTACAAGAATAAAAGGATAGATAGTGAGATATAGATTTGTTACAAGACTTAGGAACAAAGTGTGATTCAAACACTAAATCCCTAATTAATGTAACAACAACACCACACTTTTACAGTGACCGTCAAGGGAATCACTCACCTCAAGATCCACCGTTTCCAAGCAAAGAACAATATTGGTTTTTCCAAGCCCTATACTAAGGATAGCTTTTCCAAGCCGTAACTAAGAACTATACTAAGGTGTTGCACTGTCCAAAGAGAGAATAAGTCTTTCAAATGTTCATCATTCATTAACTAAAGATAAATGACCTAAAATAGAGTATATATAGTATATTACAAAAGAAAGATAAAATGACTCCAATGCCCTTAATGAGGTGGGTGGCAATGAAGTGTCATTTAGACAAGGCTAAAAGACCAAAATGACCTTGCGGCTAAGTGACCAAAATGACCTTAATAAAAGGGGACAAAACCATGAACCATCAAATGTGGTCCAAACTCGTAAGTCCTCTAGTCTTCAAGGCTCCAAGCAATCTTCCATACACGGGTTTGTTTGATGGGATGCTCAAAATAAGCCCTACAAGTATGATCCTGTGCCCTCCATGGGACCAGAGCTTGATTCTTCACATAGTGACTTTGAATAATTCCATTGAAATCTAAGGTTTCCATTTCAATTGTATCAAAGGCTAAGTGACAAAATTGACCTTGAGGCTAAGTGACCAAAATGCCCTTAATAAAGAGAACCAAAATCGTGAACCAACAAGTGTGGTCCAAGCCCAAGAGTCCTCAAATATTCAAGGCTCCAAGAAATCTTCCACACTCGGGTTTGTTTAGTGGCATGCTAAAAATGACCCCTCCAAGTATATTCCCATACCCTCCATGCGACCAAAGCTTGATTCTTCACGTAGTGACTTTGAATGATGTCATCGAAATCTAAGGCGACCATTTGACTTGTATCATACTCCCCTTCTTGAAAACTAGAGAAATGATAAACAACCACGACATCCTCATGGCATGAGGGTTAGGGTTAGCACAATAATAAACATCATCACGCTAAGGCGGCACATACTTAAAGTATAACCTAGGATCCTTTGGAGGGAATATTAAAAACTCAATGAAAGATGTAAAAAGGATTTGATTATGGGATTCACCAAGAATGACACTTTGCTTGTCATGGAGACCAAGCAACAAGTTGGGTGCTCCAAAATCACCATTTCCCTATTTAGCACCGGGCTCAAACGGGAAAGTAGCCATAGACACGGGTCTAGACAATACTCCCCTCCACCCAAACTAAATAACATACTCTCTACAATATCATACATATCATTCAAAGAAAATAGAGAGTAGAGAAAGGTATCACTCAAGTCGACTTTTACTAAGGTGCCCTTATGTGTGTACTCTCTACTAGTTTCCCAATTATCACCATGATTACTCTCAACAATAAAGTCACACAAAGTAGAAGATAAAGTGGCTTCCAAGACTACACATTCCTTACCTTTAAGAGTACTCTCATCTCTCAAGAAGAGATTTCCATTTTTAGAAGGAATGTTGCTACACCATAGTGGGTTAGCATATAGTCTATAACTCCAAGGCAAGCTATACCATCATTTTCACCACTAGGCTCATTAGGATTGTTTATATTATCTTCAAACAAGACATTATATCTAAAAAGATCATGTTCTAACCCACGGGCAGATTTGGAACACGTAAGTTCTTCACTTTTTAAAAGATCAATAACAAGTTTCAAAGCAGTTTCAAGAACAAGATTGTTCCAAGAATAGCTCTCGGGTTCACTCCCATTTGTTGACCAACATTTTCAAGTACTTCACTCACTTGAGTTATATTGATCACATTACACACATACTCAAGTGATGGATATTTTCACAAATAGGTTGATCAACACAAATTACACAAGGCGATGTACTTCCATTTAACATATAGGCTTTAACACTAGGTGGACATAAATTGATCTTACAAGAAGAGTCAATTTGGTCATTAATATGATCAACTAGTGTATCCACAATCACAACATCTACATCATCAACAAGAGACAAAGAATCATTAGATTTACAAGTCTCACAACATGTATAGCATCAACAAGAGACAAAGAATCATTAGATTCACAAGTAAGTAAGCTACTACTCCTATTCATTGGGCTACTAGCCACACAATTATTATATTCACATGCATAAAAGTGTAAGAGCTAGCTATTTTACTTTGAAGTTTTTGAGTAGATGATAACACTCAAACTACAGCTCTCGTAAGAGTGTAAGCGGACGCTGTCAAATATAGAACCCAACTGGGTTGGGTGTCGAATCCCACAGGGAATACTTGATCACTAAGTAAGCAACGATTATTAGACTTTTGATGAAAGTTCTGCGAATAAAGGGGGGGATTTTGTGTGTGCAAATAACATGAACAAAATGGTAGAGTAAAAATGGAAAATAGAAGAGTAAAACAGAGTACTTGGTAGGTTTTAATTAATGAGAATCGAGAGTTAGGGTTATGTCCACCTTATGAGTTGTACGTATCTATTGACTATGAGTTATGCGGAATTCAGACATGCATGCGCTTATAGAGAATCGTATTCTATGGTAAATCCAGACGTCTTTCGACCATCAAGGACTATTTCACTTTAACTCTTTCGAGCTTAAAGCGTATCTAATGGTACAAATTCTCCAAGAGGTTAATCCAGTTACAGCACTAACTTTTTAATAGGGGTTGGTGCCCTATTACCTTGACATTATCTCTTTTTCAGACATGTAACCTTTCTTTCGAACAAGTTAATGCTATACTGGTGTATTCTATATGTTTGCAACCACAAGAATTTAAATTAAGATGAAGAGAGTAATGATATAAGCAGCATACGTGTCAAGAATTCACAAACTCATAGCAATAGATAGTATCTCATAAGGCTTCCATAACCCTAATAGAGAAGTTTAGCTACTCATGATTGCAACGGAGATCACAATAAACATCATCATGATCTCACGTTGGTCACAAGGGTCGTGCTTTCTCTGTCAGAAAGTGTAACGTGATTTAGGATCAAACGGTGAATAAAAAAGACTTGAATTAATTAAGGAGTGAATAAGAATTTATTAGAATGGGAATGAATAGAAAGGGGAATAAGAAGAGAATGCTGAAAAGTTTCAGCAAAATAGGGTTTATATAACATCCATATCCTAGTCCTATTGAAATAGGATTTTTATCCTTGTCCCAGTCCTACTGGGTTACTGTATTCTTATCCTAATCCTACTAAGTTACTGCTGATCCCCCAAGTCTTCTGAAATTCTGTTTTTGCCCGGGACAAGTTTTTCATGCATCACTTTCAGTCCATAGGCGTCCAGAAGCTGCCTTCCTTCTTACGTGAAGTTTCCTTTGGCGTCCAATTTGCATAAAATGCTGAAATCTTCATCATTTTTACCTGAAAACTTACTAATCATGTTGGTTAGCTCACTTACAGGAAAAAGGACTAAAAGTGCAGGAATTATATATTTTGTCCTTAAAACTTAGCTAAAATATGGGTAAATTAAGGTGCTTTAGGCGTGTAAATACGCCTATCATCAACACCCCACACTTAAAGCTTTGTTCATCCTCGAACAAAATATCATGTCCATATAAACATCTACTTAGGATTTCCACAGTAACAACACAAAGTATTCATCTAGACAGGCTCAACAATTATTAACAAAGAGTACTTTTCTGATCACTACTAGAAACAATTCAACCTCTAACATAGACTCGTGATAATGGTGAATTTGTATGCAAAAGTTAATGTACAAAGAATCATACACAACTACCCAAAACTCATCAACCATGTGTGTCTCACCATATATCACCCTTAATCACTCACAAGTATTGTATATATTTCGAACATGGGTATAAGATTATCCTTGCTCTCACTCTCACAAAGAATTCATATGTTACAACTGATGACCATAGGCTTGCCCTTAGTGTAATGCTCCACTAAATATCAGAATACTAAGCTTAGGATCAAATAGGTCTTTTACAGGTTGTAATGTTGGCTAAGGGACGGGTAGGACTATTTTGGCCCGAAATAGTGACTATGTTCCTAAGCGTTTTAATACATCACATTATGCCATTAACACTTTCTTTCAAACAACCTTTCTACTTTATTTTAATCTACCACCCCTTCTCACCTCTTTTGTTATTCAATTTTGAATAGAATTAACTTTTTATTTTCATTTTCATTTTTCTCTTTTTTTTATAACACGCCTCTATGATAACCATTCTTTTTCATAACAAATTCAAGTACCAATTCACTTTAAGGCACTACTCTCACCCAATTTCCTCTTATTTTGTCACATGACTTTACAATTTAAAGCACTTAGGAATTTGGAACAAATTATGGTCTTGAAAAAAATGGATTAGGCTTACATATGAGGCTGTCAAAGAAAATAGGCTAAAGGCTCAAAGGGGGTTATCTAGGATAATTTCCATGGGTAGATAAAACGAAGGTAAACAATCACAGGTTGCCAAAGAAATGCCTAAATCATCTCCTAACTCACACTCTTTATTTCGCTTTACATACATACTAGGCAAGTTCTAGCATCAGCCACAAACACAGAATATACTATCATCTCACACACACAAGGCACATGGTTGACTTTATTGGCAGCAGTATAGACTCTTGACCTAACGTATGAAGGAATTAAACCACACAATTATCACACAGTGAGTCACACTTAGAGCCTAAACGTCTCAATAGTAATGATTTTATCACAGACTCTTGTCACAATAGCATGCTGCCTATCAGAACAATTTTATGCAATGTTTTTTAACAACAACAAAATAAAAAAAATTTAAAAAAAAATTTGACTACTAAACAAATAAAACAAATAAACATAAATAAGAAAATACAGATAAATAAGCAAATGCAGATAAAGAAGTATAGCATACAAATACCAGCACCCCACACTTAGACGGGACACACTGCCCTCAGTGGAAAATAAATAAGAAGAACCTGGTTAGTCGGACTCCTCCTCTATGTCTGGGGTCATACCCCCTGCGTCGGAATCATCATCAGAGTCGTCATACTCAGAAGTTCCTCATAAGTACCCCACTTGATTCCAAGAGTGCGGCGAGGTATTTGCAGCACGGAGGATTCAGCTTGCTCTTTTCTTACCTCTCTGTGTGGTGGGCGCTTTTTCTTTTCCTTGTCGTCCTTTTTGTGCCATTCTACTTGAGATCTCAATAAAGTCATGTTAGCTTCATCTCGGAAGATTCAATCGACAAACAGACAATAGTGGCACCACCCCACACTTAATTTATTGACACAGACTAATTAAGTGAATGATGTTGATTACTCAGACTTCATCGACATACATTTAGGTAATATGTTCCAACAATATGTTCAGCACAGTCATACTTTCATGTCCTCTTAACGTTATGCAATCTTGGCAATGCTTTTCGTGTTTGGACTAATGCATCATTTGAACAAAACTACTACATAGATATCGTATCAATTTATGGCATAGAAATAATCACAACATCGCATGTTTGTAGTCACCCATGATTTTCATCTCAATGAACAAGTCATTTCAACATGTAAGCTTTCAAGTTACAAGATTATGCAATTATCTTGACCATGTCGATTTCGCAAAAGTATGACAGTGTATCAAAATCAAATACAAGTTGGAAACAAGTCAAGAGCATCCATACATATTCTCTCACTCACTTAGTTGTATCAACCACATTCAAATCACCAACACTACTTCACGATTTAACAACTTATTATAGGCGTAGTATTGTAATACTTATGTAATATAAAAGAAGAGCAAAGAAGTACTTACTTGGTTGATGGCCTCGGAAGATGTTCTTGCAAAGTTAAAAGAGCAAAAATAAAAGTTTTGAGAGTTTTGGGAGGCAAAGGCAGCGCCTATGCTATGGCATTGTGGATTCAGAGAGCAAAGGCAATGGCATAGGCGGCGCCTTTAGCTTTGCCTAGTTGAGCAGAAGACCATAGCATAGGCCATGCCTAATGCTTTACCTAGTTGAGCAGAAGGCTTTTGCATAGGTGGAACCTATGCTATGGCATTGTTGAGCATAGGCGGCGCCTATGCTATGGCACTCTAGAATCCGAGAGCTTATGCCATAGCATAGGCCTTGCCTTGTTCATGGCCTAGATTTACATAGGCCTTGCCTTGTTCTTTGCCTATATTTTCATAGGCAATGCCTAACCCATAGCCTTTTGCTTCTTCATTCCTAACTTACCACCTTCGACATGCAATACTTCCAAATCAAAATTTGAAACCAATCTCCTCCTTTACACCTCTTGCACCTACATTTACTCAAAAACAACAAAAACGATTAGAACGATGGGTTGCCTCCCATCAAGCGCCTTAGTTTTGGTCGTGGCTCGACAAAATCCTAAGAAAACAAAAACAACAAAAACAATTAAAAACGACGGGTTGCCTCCCATTAAGCGCTTGATTTATTGTCGCGGCACGACATAGCTATCTCGATTACTTAGACTTCATCGAGATAGATGGGGCATTGTTTTCTGAATGGATTCAGACGACTCTGATGCTTACTTGTAGGCATACAATCTTCATTGATATAACTCTTGTGCATACATATCCCAGGAGGGATACCAATTATATCATCAATAGTCCAACCCATAGCTCTCTTGTATCTCTTCAGAGCAGAGATGAGAGCCTCTACGTGCTGTTCACTTAAATCATCCGCCACACTCACAGGAAGTGTATTTCCACTTCCCAAGAATGCATACCTTAGATAATTAGGGAGCTCTTTCGATTCTAGCACTGGTGGCTCTTCAATGGAAGTCTTCGCTGTTGGTGACGGTTGATTCTTAAGATCAAGGTTCGGCTGTTTAGGAGTATGAGAATAGGACCCTATTTCTGTTAGAGCACACATAGTTTCTTTATAATCTTCATCGTCCTCATGCTCAACATTCAGCAGCGCAGCAGACAATGGCTCATCAATGAGTTGTTTCTCTACAAATAAGTTTTTCTCATCCTCATAACAAGCATCATCTACAGAAAACACATTCATATCGCTGGGCTGCTTCATTGCTTTGCATACATCAAAATGGACCACTTCGTCATTCAACCAAAATAACAACTCATTAGCTCTCATGTCAATAAGCACACTTCCTGTTGCAAGGAAAGGACGTCCCAAGATTATGGGAACTTCAGAATCCACCTCGCAATCCAAAATCACAAAGTCTGTAGGATCAATAAAGGTAGACACCTTTACCAACACATCATTCAAGATACCCACAGGTCATTTTATCAATCTATCTGCCATCACAAGCCGCATATTAGTTGGTGTAGGGTCGCCCAACCCCAGATTTTTGTAGACGGATAGTGGCATCAAATTGATGCTAGCTCCCAAATCGCACAATGCCTTAGCAAAATTCATAGATCCAACCGTGCAAGGAATAGTGAAAGTACCAGGGTCTGCCTTTTTCTGTACTAAGGACCTTGTGGCAATTGCACTACAATGATGAATATCATCTGCCGGCTCATAGCTTGCTTCCCACTTCTTTGTCAGAAGATCCTTCATAAATTTTGCGTAGCCAGGCATCTGTTCTAGCGCCTCTACCAATGGAACATTAATGGTCAGCTGTTTTAACATTGACATGAATTTATTGAACTTGGTATCATCAGCTCTCTTCTTTAGTCTTTGAGGAAAAGGTGGTGGTGGAAGGGGAATAGTTTTCTCCACGACTTTCTTTTCCTTTTGCTTCGGATTAGCGATCTTTTCGGGCTGTAGACGTGGTGGGGTGACGTCACTAACGTCCTCTGTAGCTTCATCGGCGCCTTTAGGTTCTGCATTGATCACTTTCGTGCCTTTGGATGAAGTTTCTAGCACCTTAGCACTCCTGGTAGTAATGGCCATGCATGTTCCATCGTTCCTTGGGTTTTGCACTGTGTTGCTGGGTAGCGTTCCAGCCTTTCTTTGGTTGAATGCTGCAGATAATTGACTCAATTGTTGCTCTAGCTATTTTATTGAAGTGGAATGCGAGTCAACTAATTGATTCATTGAGGACAAATCATTGATTACCTCTGTTACTCCCGTGTTGGTTGCCTCTACTCCTTTCAACAGCTTAGCCATCATATCTTCCATGGACATATTTTTGGAACCAGATGCAGTGGTGTCACGTCTTCCAGGAGGAATATAAACGCCACTCCTGTTAGTCTTGTTCTTCCAAGTACCTTGATCACGGTCCTTGTTTCCAGAATTATCATAATAGTTCCGACCTTGGTTTCCTTGGGCATTGCCTCGGAAAACCCCCTGATTGTTCAAGTAGTTGGCTTCTTCCTCAGAATCGGATTCGTCTCTTCCTTTTGACGCAACCGTTTTGACTTTTTCGGTCTTCCCTGATAATAGATGCTTTGTAAGAAGATCCATCTGTGTTTTTATGTGAGCCATATCCTGGTCACGCTCCTCTTTTCTTCGCCTCTGTTCTGCGGTCATGCCAATAGATATAGTAGAGCTTGCTACCTCCGAATCCCTGGTATGCCAAGCTCTACTCTACTTTGTCATACGATCTAGCATACTACTTGCTTCATTAAAAGTAAGGTCCATGAATGACCCACCTGCCGCATTATCAACCACTGGCTTATTTACCGAATTCAAAGCTCTGTATAATATCTCCATCAAGTGGACATTGGTCATATGATGATTTGGGCACCGCATAAGCTTCTTTTTGAACCTCTCCCATGTTTTGTGGAGAGATTCAGTTGGAAGATGTCTAAAATTACTGATCTCATCTCTCAACTGTGCTTTCTTGGATGGCGGAAAGAATCTGTCTAGGAAAGCGTCTTTCAATTGCCTCCAATTTGTAATAGAATCAGGAGTCAGCCCGTTCAACCACAGAGTTGCCTCCCCAGATAGAGACAATGAAAATAAATGCAGTCGAATAGCATTCTGTCCAACGCCTGGATTGTCGAATGACTTGCATGTAGAGATAAAGTTGATCAGATACATATTCGGATCATCGCCTGCTTGTCCACCAAATAATCCCTTGAGTTGCAAAAGCTGAATCATAGTGCTAGTGATATTGAACTTGGCTCCGGGTGCCAATGGCGGAGGAATAATAGCTCCTATGGCACCAGCTCCATCAAGATCATCATCATCAACATCAAACGGTATTTTCACGGCTTGGCGTTCAGGCCGAAATCTTGCTTGACGATCTCTTCTGTTTGCCGGTGTCACAACTTCAGCATCACGCCTCGGGTTTAGTAACTCATCATCACCCAAGTCCTCATCATCAGGATCTGCTGCTCGCCCAGGGTTATCGATATTTTGTTGATGCACTTGAGTAGCGGCCAACGCAGCTAATCTAGCCTTCTCCTATTGAGCAGCCCTTCTCTCAATGTCATGTTGCGCCCCCATCCTGCCAATACATTGTGGTTCAAGGTTTATGGGTAATAATGGTTGACCAGAACTTCGAGTATTGGGCATGCACTGAACAAAACCTGCAGAAAACAAAAACAACAACTAAAAGTAAAGTACGAGAATCTTTCACCAAAGGGTCTAGTAATTATCACAAACTTAGTTGACAACCGTATTCCCCGACAACGGAGCTAATTTTTGATAACGCTCAAACTATAGCTCTCGTAAGAGTGTAAGCGGACGCTGTCAAATATAGAACCCAACTGGGTTGGGTGTCGAATCCCACAGGGAATACTTGGTCACTAAGTAAGCAACGATTATTAGACTTTTGATGAAAGTTCTGCGAATAAAGGGGGGGATTTTGTGTATGCAAATAACGTGAACAAAATGGTAGAGTAAAAACGGAAAATAGAAGAGTAAAACGGAGTACTTGGTAGGTTTTAATCAATAAGAATCGAGAGTTAGGGTTATGTCCACCTTATGAGTTGTACGTATCTATTGACTATGAGTTATGCGGAATTCAGACATGCATGCGCTTATAGAGAATCGTATTCTATGGTAAATCCAGGCGTCTTTCGACCATCAAGGACTATTTCACTTTAACTCTTTTGAGCTTAAAGCGTATCTAATGGTACAAATTCTCCAAGAGGTTAATCCAGTTACGGCACTAACTTTTTAATAGGGTTTGGTGCCCTATTACCTTGACATTATCTCTTTTCCAGACATGTAACCTTTCTTCCGAACAAGTTAATGCTATACTGGCGTATTCTATATGTTTGCAACCACAAGAATTTAAATTAAGATGAAGAGAGTAATGATATAAGCAGCATACGTGTCAAGAATTCACAAACTCATAGCAATAGATAGTATCTCATAAGGCTTCCATAACCCTAATAGAGAAGTTTAGCTACTCATAATTGGAACGAAGATCACAATAAACATCAACATGATCTCACGTTGGTCACAAGGGCCGTGCTTTCTCTGTCAGAAAGTGTAACGTGATTTAGGATCAAACGGTGAATAAAAAAGACTTGAATTAATTAAGGAGTGAATAAGAATTTATTAGAATGGGAAGGAATAGAAGGGGGAATAAGAAGAGAATGCTGAAAAGTTTCAGCAAAATAGGGTTTATATAACATCCATATCCTAGTCCTATTGAAATAGGGTTTTTATCCTTGTCCCAGTCCTACTGGGTTACTGTATTCTTATCCTAATCCTACTAAGTTACTGCTGATCCCCCAAGTCTTCTGAAATGCTGTTTTTGCCCGGGATAAGTTTTCGATGCGTTACTTTCAGTCCATAGGCGTCCAGAAGCTGCCTTCCTTCTTACGTGAAGTTTCCTTTGGCGTCCAATTTGCATAAAATGCTGAAATCTTCATCATTTTTACCTGAAAACTTACTAATCACGTTGGTTAGCTCACTTACAGGAAAAAGGACTAAAAGTGCAGGAATTATATATTTTGTCCTTAAAACTTAGCTAAAATATGGGTAAATTAAGGTTCTTTAGGCGTGTAAATACGCCTATCATCAGTAGACTTTCCTTTGCCATGCTATGAAGGTCCTCCACAAGCTTGGGCAGCAAGTTCACTTCGGCATTTCTCTCCTTCACTTGCCATGTCGGTACCTACATAAATATCCTTAAAAATAGAAGGACAAACAATGTTAGCTTAGTTTGTTGGCAATCCCCTCACTTTGCTCCACACAACCTCTCCTTTTTCCACTCTCTAATTACCACCTTGCACATCTTTACTCCTCTAAATCTTTTTTCTCTCATCATCATTTGGATTGTAGTAGGTGAGCACTTTTCTTTGCGGCCCGAGCAGAATATACGTCGTGAGGCAATTTACCCTTCAGTATCTTACAACATTAGGCCAATTTTGCATATTTTGAACTTTATGTTGTGCAAACCAATTGGCACGCAAGCTCACATGATCGTAGGTTAAGGGAAAACATCATACCACACCTCCTCATGGTAATCAATTGGGAGAATACTAACTTTACCCTCTCGGTAACCTTAAGCCCATCCAATGGATATAGAACAAGTAAAGGTTCTCGAAATAACCTCAAGTAATCAACCATGGATGGAAGGATGTAGTTTCTACAGTACCTATCATTTAGCACAATATGGCAGCCCAGTATCCCACAAATGATAACTTTCTTGAGTGTACACTCCTTCTCAGATCA
Source organism: Capsicum baccatum var. pendulum (assembly GCA_030864225.1). NCBI lineage: Eukaryota > Viridiplantae > Streptophyta > Magnoliopsida > Solanales > Solanaceae > Capsicum > Capsicum baccatum. The sequence continues at coordinate 13,657,950 of CM061556.1, forward strand.
ACATTGTAAGGCACACGAGTACCCCTCAATTTTGGAGATGGATACCCTCTTCTTCTCGTTTGACAACCTCCACTAGAGCTAGTATAACCATTCACACTATATCGACCTTGATAAGAAGTACTACAAGTGGAGAATATGAATCATCACACTCCTTGCGTGCGCTCTCATCATAGCACTCATAAGCTTTGCGAACGAAAAGGTTATACCTAACACCAAATCTAGGTTCAGAGTGAGAAGTGTAAGACTCCTCATATGCCCCAACATCATCATAAGATCCATCATGAGGTCCTACAGGTCACAACCCAAACTAGGGCCTGGCCGTGATGGACATCCCGAACCATGAAGGCCCGAAACGCCCTTCTCTATCTGGTAATCATGCACAACATTCATATAAATAAAGAAGATGTAGAAACATAATTAGCTACAGAAACATGGTCAAATTTTTATTTCAACATAAGTACGAAAACTATAGTGCAACTACATCTAAATAACATCTGACTCAGTCTACAAAATATCTACTACATAAAAATCTAACAACTATCTAAAAACTGGGAAAAGGCCCCTAGTAGATCAAAACGATAATAAGTGACATAATCTAAAAAGACAGGCCTTCTGGGATAGAGAAGGCTCACTAACTGGACATAGCAACTCTGTTTGAAATAATCCACTGCCTTTCTGGACCCCTAGACTGAGCCTTAGAACCTGGAGGGAGGAGGGGGGTCAATATAGATGCACTGGTACGTAAAGTATTCCAAAATAAAGCTTTTCTATAAATAAAATAGTTGGAGAGAAATTTTTCAAATACCATTCATGAAATAGTTCTAAAACACATGGGCACTTTCTGAAAATCAGAAATCGTTCTTGTCAATTCAATGTCTAATCTTTGTATAAATTCTGAGTTAGGTGGCATTACCCTACAATTTTGATATTCCATGGGCGGTATGGAATCTGCCATTGACTTGGCGGGAAAACCCCCAACCTTAGTGTGCCGCAAGGGTTGGAGTTTCTAATTCTGATACACCGCACGGCACTAGGTTAGTGTAATATAATATACCCGGATCGACAAACCACGGTTTTGGGAAATGATTTGTCTAAACTCATGCCTTCTTTGGGGAACCACCTAAGATCTCTTTATGCCCATTTTTATCCTGTTCTAAATCATGCATTTTCTAGTTTCAACATCTGAAAAATCTGATTTCAAACATGCATTCTATTCTGTTCTGAAATTATGATGGCATAATCTGAACTGGTGTCGTCACACCAAGACTTGCAAGTCCTATTTCTGAGCCATATGCATTAAGCATGATCTTTCATTTAAAACGTAGTTCAGACCACCCAAACATGCAAGTAGTACAAGAAATTTCATGCTCCGAAAGCATAAGTCAAAGCTATGCAAGAACTCTTCAAACATAAGGTGGCCATATGTTTTTTGAAAAATCCATGCACTCTTTCATTATTTATATTTTCAACATTTTTTTCAATACAACAACCCTCTCTTTGGAATTCAAGATTCATAACCAAATCATTCATAAATTAAGACAGTTCGTAACATGCATTTTAAGATACATTTCAAAACAATCTATATCATATGATAAGTAAGGAAAAATCATAACAAGAGAGTGATTTTCACATGAATCATGCTCTCAACTCAATCATCAACATTAAACATGTACATATATACATCTATCAATCCGAATAAATTTGGGGAAGGCCTAAAGACCAAAACAATACCATTAAAACTTCTAAAATATGAATTTATTTACAAATCCGAAACCCTTTTCTTAAAAACATGATTTCTATGCCCATGAGATTTTAGGAAAATCCCGCGTACCTTAACTTCGAAAGATAATAGGTAATTCTCAAAGCTTGCGGATTGGGGATTCCAAATCTTTAATCGCTTTTGAAAATCCACGATTGAATCTTGAGTTATTTGAGATTCTTGTTTGAAACCCTAGAGAGTGTTCTTGATGAATTTTTGTGAAAATGTATGTATTTAGGTGTATTTGGGATTAAATCCCGTGTTTGGATGGGTTTGGAGCCATGTGACATGTTTAGTTTGACCTTAGAATTTAAAATGCGGGACTGGAATGCCGTAAAAGCTTCACTGCGACACGCTGGAAATCGCGATGAGCTACTGGAATTGACAATTGTCAATTTAAGGCTCATCGCGATGCGGTGGCTAGTCAATCGAGAACGCTGACACTAAAAATGTTCTAACTTCTTCACCGAGTGTCTGTTTTAGGAGAATTTGGTATCGATGGAAAGATAATTCGAATATATTCCATTTGATATATAGTAGGCCACCCAATTCGTTATATACAAGGAGATATGGTCGATTGAAGTTGACTCAAGTTTCGACGCTCGCTAAAACTCGAACGATAGAAAAGCTTTCAACTTGACCCTGAGTTAGGGGACCTTTATGATCTCAATTCATGCTCAAATAGGTTACCACACTACATACTTGATTAACATGGAAAATTTGCATAGGATTTATGGTTTTTGGATCATCTACGCATAGAAATAACGATTTTCATTCTAGCCCAAAATACGGGGCGTTACAATATCTCCCCCTTGGGATCATTCGTCCCCGAGTGATGGGCAGGAACATTGAAGCTTAAAGGGATGGAATAACATGGACCTGATGTGTCTTCTATGAAAGGATATAACTGATCTGAAACATTTAAACTTCTATCATGAAACTAAATTCTGAGCCGACTTGACTTCACTTACTTCACGGGGCTGATTCATGCTGAGAGTTTTAGATTCCCTTAAAGTGTAATGATCAAATCATACATATAAAATTGAGAATTGATAACTTATGCAAGTACAAATCATGAGGCAATATGTCTAAGATCGCACCAGGTTACTGTACTGCCTGAGCTAAAATACTTAGAAACATTTGAAATTATGCTCTACATTCTTATGAACCGAGTCATGACTAAGTAGCTAAATCTGAAACATGATGCTTTGACTGAACTGAATTCACAACTTACATGGATGAAATAGATTATCTCTTGGAATGGTCATACGCTTGAGACTTCAGATAGTAGGACTGGGTGAAAAGGTGGAAAACCACAGTAACTTGTCTATCTGACTGTTCAAATGAATTACTGGCTATACAGATTGAACTATTCTAGACCCTCATACTTAACTGGAGTATCTCATTCAACACTCTTTCTAAAGAAGTCATAGAAACGTTAGGGAGAAAATAATTTTGGGCACTAGTTACACAAGACATCCAACTAAGGAATCACAACAATTACACTACTCTATAGCATGGAATATACATATATAACTTATAAACTATGATAAAACTACCAGGCCTTAGGCAATGCACTTCTTACTTTCAAGCTGAGCGCACTTCTCGAATACTCCCTTAACTATATTATTCCCTTTAAATACCATACTCGTTGATTCAAATTATAATCCTCATATGGGCATTGATAAATCTTTCTACTAATGTCTAAAGTAACATAAGTCCTCTCACCATGATCAAGCCTAACTTCAAATCACAAATTACAACATGCCACACCACGATAATGTTCCAAACCATATGATTTAATCTTCTATACCCTTTTTAGATATCGCACCCTAAACATAATGTGCCTTACTACTTCAATGACTAACTCTGATCTCTTACTATGGATTCACTAGCGCATATTGCGTTCCTCCACTTAAATCTCAATGTGTCATTCCAACCTATCTTTATAACCACATATAAACTCCAAGGAAAACACCCATAGGGACATATTTCACATATTCTCTAATCCACTATCAACATAACTCCCACGCGCTACCCCAAGAACATACACACATAAATTTCCACTAACCATCACATCTATCAAAGACTTGGCCCCAGATCTTACTTCACACTTATGGCCTTATCCAAAACAATCATACTATGATATTTTATTGACAAGAAATATTTACTCATCACCACCATCTTCACATATGGAGGATTCACTAATAGGCTAGAACATAAGACCTTGAAACATGGGAGAATATTATACGAAACTTGACACTTAACTGAGGCTAAAGGAATAGCAAATCAACATCAGGGATTCATCAAAGTGATCTGAATTGAGGCATACATGACTATAAGCTAAATCTCATCAATCATAAAGAGTATAGCATGAATTATGGAAACTGAGCACACTATAAAGCGTGAGTACATGAGTCATGAGCTGCATGACCTCAATTTGAAGTTCATAACATATGGAATGTGGTTTCGACTACTTAATGAACTGGAACTCCTCATTTTAGAATTGCAAGAAAATGTGATTTGCTCTCATATACCTGAACATAAACTATGATCGTGGAACTAGAACGTAAGGTATGAGTAGATATTGGGATAACTGAAAAATACTGAGATAAGAATGTGTTGAGCCTTACTCTCACTTCTTGATGTTCTATATCATACTGACATCACTACTAGAATCTGAGAGCCTGTCTTGGTCACTTGTTCTATCATTTCCCCCTTAGCTTTAAGCCATCATCTTATGTTCGAGAGACCCCTTACTAGACTCTAAACTAAACTACTCTCACTACACTCTGGGGTTTGGAATACGATAATACACGTAATTAATAGAACTTAACCCGAATAACTACACCTGGAAATGGAAAACCCACTACTAATACCACCTTCTGAGACACGCTCTATCATTCTATAAACCCAATAGTCATCATATAATACTGGAACACTTACTTCTGATCTTCATAAGTATCCCTATAGTTGGAGTATACACCCTCTAGTGCTTCAACTCTTATTTTTATTAGCTCAATCTTCAAAAACTCAAACTTAGATTCTAACACTTAGCATTGATATCACCAAGCCTCTGATGAACCATACTACTTCCGTCATAGCATATCAATATCACGACTCTGACTTATATCTCTCCTCCATGAAAATTCAAGATCATATCAAAAGGCCCAACACTATCAATCAGAACTCCTTAACTTGGCTATTTAGAACACCATATACCACCTAGCAACTCAATGGTACTACTAGCCACACACAACATGTAATAACCTTAGAAAAATTATCGCAACCTCATATCACCTTGGGCATACTTCTACATAATACATACAACATCATACTTCATTACGAATCAAACAAACTTAAGCTCTGGTATACACTGTTCAAGCCTATTAGATCACTTCCATAAGACTAATATCATTAACCAAGAAATCATCACATCCACCTTCATGGACATCAAATGTTCAAACTTAATATCTAGTGCTAAAGCTGATTTATAACCTAACCTTACACACAATTCTTAGAAAGATTCATCATTAATCTGAAGCCGCTATTCTTACATCCACATTCTATATTAAATTCAAGCCTATAGTCTAACATCAATCATTTATCACCAATGAAGAATGCAACATAATATACTAGTTCATCAAATTGGGACATTTTACCCAAATACCTCAAAAAAAATCTACTACATACTTTCTCACAAGTAGTACTAGTTTACAACTACCAGCGAAAAGAAGGTTGGGGGGGGGGGGGGGTAAAGTCACATAATAGACATGGTCAACCTTAATCTTATATCATAACCCCATACAATCTTATCTACTTATACGGTTTTCTCATATCACACCTACTTACCCAAGCGTACATTTAGACTACTTTCAAATTCCACAAACAACCATGAGTCTATAATCCTAACTTACTGGCTAATCTAGCCATTTTCATACTTCAAGCAAACAATAATTCACCTTGACTAATAACTCCTTCTTTACATTCTACTAAACTAACACACAAGGACGTATCACTTCATTACCAACTCAATCTCATGCAAAAACGATTCGGCTATACATATATTTAATAAATCGCCCTTACCACCTTTCTTGCCATTTTGCCTCTAAACCCCCAGTTCCAACCAACACGAGAACAACAAAATGAATAACAAGTTTCTAGTGAATCGAAATAGGCCTCCCACGGCTTCACTAGACTTTGATTTTTATGTTTTGAACAAGAAAATGAAATGAATAGCAAAGTAACTATGCTAGTGAATCGAAAGAGCCCCACACGGCTTCTCTAGACTTTGATTTTTCAAAAACACCATGATAACAAGATTACATATTACAAGAGATAGAAAATTGACACACAATATTCAATGATTTAAGAATACACATCTTACTCTGTATATAAAAAAAATCTGAGTCAAACACTTCTCCCACAGACTACAATACAATCCACACATGCTACTAGCTACCATATTAGTCTATCACTGTAAAGTGGTAAATCATCCTCAAACATTGGTTATTCAACTAAAATATTTATTTGATCAAAAGTTACCCTCACTCTAACTCCAAACTTTGTGACTCACATCACCAACTCCTTGGTCCAACATCACTACCAATAGGTCATGACACCGACACTTAACTTATACTACTATTCGGGTGGAAATATAGTTCCAACATTCTACTAAACATCGTTCTCTCTTAAGCATGATATTTGCAATATAAATTCTAAAAAAAATGGGATACTCTTAATACCGTAGAACTAAAAGCACGATTTCATCGGAATCAAAGTTCACACTAAAATCAATACACTCTGAGGCATTAACGGACTCTTCTCAAGTCCTTGCACAAATTTTAAACTCTTATGTGGCTCAACCAGAAAGGACTATACCATTTAGACTATAAACTTTTGCACTTGAATCACCCCAATAATAAGACATATTTGGGCACATCAAAGTAAGGAAAGAATTGGGATAGCTTTACTTTCATATGGGCGACACCATAGCACGAATTAGAGTATGGAAGAGGAACATTCTCGCTCAATAGCATGAACTAGAACATGAAGAAAGGGAAACATTCCTAAATGCCTAGTAGCCTCCTGCTTATAAGTGCGGTGCGCTACACACCCGTAAACAAGACTCTACCCGATGCGATTTTGCAAACACCCTGGGACCATGAACCGTGCTTTGATACAAAGTTTGTCCCGACCCAAATTAGGGCCTGGCTATCACGGACATCCCGAACCATGAAGTCCAAGAATGACCTTCTCTATCTGGTAATCATGCACAATATTAATATAAATAAAGAAGATGCAGAAACATAATCAGCTACGAAAACATGGTCAAATTCTAATTTCAACATAAGTACGAAAACTGTAGTTAGACTACATCTAAATAATATCTGACTCAGTCTACAAAATCTCTACTACATAAAAATCTGACAACTATCTGAAAACTGGGACAAGGCCCCCAGTAGATCAAAACGATAATAAGTGACATAATCTAAAAAGACAGGCCTTCGGGGATAGAGAAGGCTCACTAACTCGACACAGCAACTCTGTTTGAAATAATCCACTACCTTTCTAGACCCCTAGACTGAGCCTCAGAATCTAGAGGGAGGAGGGGGGTCAATACAGATGCACTGGTATGCAAAGAATTCCAAAATAAAGCTTTTATATAAATAAAATAGTTGGAGAGCAATTTGTCAAATACCATTCATGAAATAGTTCTAAAACACATGGGCACTTTCTAAAAATCACAAATTATTTTTGTCAATGCAATGTTTGATCTTTGTATAAATTCTGAGTTAGGTGGCATTACCCTACAATTCTTATATTCCACGGGCGATATGGAATCTGCCATTGACTCGACGGAGAAACCCCCAACCCGAGTGTGCCGCAAGGGTTGGAGTTTCTGATTTTGATATACCACACGGCACTAGGCCAGCTTAATATAATATACCCAAATCGGCAAATCACGGTTTTGGGCAATAAGTTGTCTGAACTCATGCCTTCTTTGGGGAACCACCTAAGCTCTCTTTATGCCCATTTTTATCCTGTTCTAAATCATGTATTTTCTAGTTTCAACATCTGAAAAGTCTGATTTCAAACATGCATTCTATTTTGTTCTGAAATTATCATGGCATAATCTGAATTGGTGTCGTCACACCAAGACTTGCAAGTCCTATTTTTGAGCCATATGCATTAAGCATGATCTTTCATTTAAAACATAGTTCAGACCACCCAAACATGATCTTCAGTCGCTTTTGAAAACCCACGGTTGAATCTTGAGTTATTTAAGATTCTTGTTTGAAACCCTACAGAGCATTCTTGATGAATTTTGGTGAAAGTGTATGTATTTAGGTGTATTTGGGATTAAATCTCGTGTTTGGATAGATTTGGGGTCATGGGAAATATCTAGTTTGACCTTGGAATTTAAAATCTGGGACTGGAATGCTGTAAAAATCTTCACCGCGACGTGCTAAAAATCACGGTGAGCTACTGTAATTGACAATTATCAATTAAAGGTTCATCGTGATGCGATGGCCAGACAATCGGGAATACTGACACTAAAAACGTTCTAACTTCTTCACCAAGTGTCTATTTTAAGCAAATTTGGTATCGATGGAAAGCTAATTTAAAGATCTTTCATTTGATATATAGTAGGACACCCAGTTCATTATATACAAGGAGCTATGGTAGATTAAAGTTGACTCAAGTTTCGACGCTTGCTAAAACTCGAACGATAGGAAAGCTTTCAACTTGACCCTGAGTTAGGGGAAATTTATGATCTCAATTCATGCTCAAATAGGTTCCCATACTACATACTTGATTAAGATGGAAAATTTGCATAGGATTTATGGCTTTTTGATTATCTACGCATAGAAATGACGGTTTTCATTCTATCCTGAAACACGGGGCGTTACACTACATCATCTCCAAATTCACATCATACATTCATCTCATTTTCTCCCTTAAAATAATAATTGCCCAAGTTTTTATTATGGCTATTTTCATATCCTCCACAATCTCTCTCAACTTCGTAGCCATAAAACCCATCACTACAATCATAGTCTCCCATGTTGTAGTCACAATAATCCCCAGATATCAAAGACATGTTCCCCTTATATCACCTTTGTACCTACAAAATGAACAAACAAGATTAGTAGTAACGCTTCCTTACCAACACTCGTATATACTCACTTTTGTGATCCTCATAATTGGAGCGGTGAATATTGAAAGTTACTTATACTCCGGTAGTCAATAGGATGTCAATTCTACTTGGCGACCGAAATAGATTCTTATTTGATCGACTCAAGACACAAAATAGAAAAATCTACTTACGAACTTGAAGCAACAAAATTCAACGAATCAAAATGAGAAAAGCACACAAATAACGAAGACACGAAAGAAAAACGGACTCAACACCTAATCTACAATGAAGTAGGTGATTACTAGTTGTTAATTAGATCTAGAATCATGAAATGAAACTAAAGAAACAAAGAAAAGAAACTTAGAATCTAAATTTGAGCTTCAAAGTATTTTGGGACATTGATGACATGGCACTTTGGTGATACAGCGGTTTGGGCGACGTGGCAGATTTTTCTTATTGGCAATTTGAATTGGTCAAATTTAATTTGGAAGATGTGGAAATTCAGTTTTGGTAGGGACAAACAAGACTTTGGAGCCTCTTTTTTTTTTCAAATTCAAAAAGGAATTTGACTTCTTTGCATGTTTTTGGCAAAACACCTTTTTAAAGAACTTTTGGCTCTTTCCTCTTTTGTAAGTCTTGGGAAGTGCTCCTTCTCTCTTTTGGTAAATAAGACTTTTGAAAGCCCCTTTGTTCCCTTTTCTTCCCTTTCCCATTTGGATGTTGTAGAGTTGTGTCTTTCAAGACTAACAACAAGACACACTCTCTTTGTTCAATTTCTAAGATCAAACAACTATTTTCTCTTCAATAAAATATGAAGATGGTGAAGAATACCAAGAACACAACTTTTTGAATCTTGGAGTTCTATGGTTCAAGTTGGATCCACACATCAACAACACATTTTTCAAGATCCAACCTTCAAAACAACATTAACAAGGCATTTTAAGACACAATCTCAACAATAAACCTCAACAACACTCTTTTAAGCCACCAATCCTCAAAAAACAGCAACCTTCAAAGTTCAAAAATAAGTCAGAAATGACTCAAAATTTAGACCTAGACTCTATAAGTGTTAGTGATGAAGGTACAAACACTAGAAACAACAAAAAACACAAAACACAAGAAAACTAGGGTTCAAGTTTTGGGCTAAACACAAAAACGTAGACAGATTACTATTTTTTAGTTTTTCAATTTTTCAACACCTTTTTTTTTATTTGAGTGAGCAAGCCCATGATTGATCTCGTGGAAAGGAAATCAATGATATCTCTGATACCAAATGATACAAGAATGACCAGGGAAGGCACAAAAACTACACAAAACAGTCCACAAATTGAAAGCAACCCGAGGACCCCTTCGAGTGCTAGTTTTGGCCAACAATAACAACACAAGTATCACGAGTTTACAAGGTGTTTTAACATAAAAACAACAATAATACAACAAGAAAAATGTTAACACAATGAACACAAGATTCAGATTTAACTAGAACAAACAATTACAAGATATAAACACTAACACAATTACAAGAAAGGTAAAAATAGATAGTGAGACATAGATTATTACAAAGATTAGGAACTAATGAGTATATTAAACTCAAAAACTCCTAATGAATGTAACAACAACAACACACTCTTACGGTGACCACCAAGGGAATCAACTTACCTCAAGATCCACCATTTCCAAGCAAAGAACAATATTGGCTTTTTCAAGCCCTAAACTACAATGACTAATCCAAGCCCTAACTAAGAACTACACTAAGGTGTTACACTCTCAAGAGAGATTATTTTCAATGTTTCATATCTTCATCATTCATAAACTAAAGTGAGAAGACCTAAAAGATACTATATATATCCTTATTACATAATGGAAGACAAAACGACTCCAATGCCCTTAATGAGGAGGGGCAGCCATGGAGTGTCACTTGGACAAGGATAAGCGACCAAAATGCCCTTAAGGATAAGTGAAAAAAAATTCCTTGAGGCTAATTGACCAAAACGCCCTTAATAAAGGGAACCAAAATCATGAACCAACATGTGTGGTCCAAACCTGAGAGTCCTCAAATCTTCAAGGAGGATCCAAGCAATCTTCCACACTCGGTTTTGTTTAGTGGCATGCTCAAAACGATCCCTCCAAGTATGCTCCTGTGCCCTCCATGCGACCAAAGCTTGATTCTTCACGTAGTGATTTTGAATGATGTCATCAAAAGTTAAGTCAACCAGTTGACTTGTATCATTCGGGCCTGAAAGTTTCGCGGTGTTATCCATATTTGTGATTTTCAATTGGGTCTATGGTGGTAGTATAGGGATCGGGCCGCTAGTCCCGATCCCGGAGCCCACCACTGATCCCAATGGGGGTGCGGCACCCCGCTATATGGACCTTTATGTTTTTGGGCCAAGGACTTGTTTGTACGCTTATACTATATAAGTGCAATTTAGTGAGCTGTTTCGAGTCATTCAGAAAAATACATGAAATTGAGACATAGTCTCCTCATTGAACTTCTCTCCATTATAGTGAAACTCGTCTACCCGTGTTTTTTTTCACAAGAGTTTTCACGTAAATTTGTGTGCTTCTTGTTTTTCTTTCTATTTGTGGTTTGCTTTATTCTATCCAATTTATATAACAAGTGATTACCAGGAAATAGTTTTGAAGTTGAATTTTGAAAAATTATATGTGGAGGTTGAACTTGTGTTTGGACATCCAATTCATTTGAAAAAAAAAAATATTTGCGAGGCGAAGAAATATTTCACAAAAAAAATTAAATACTGTAATAAAGGGGATTTTTAAGCTTATTTCACAAAAAATATTTGCGAGGCGAAGAAATATTTCACAAAAAATACAATACTAGTAATTTCCTTTAACATATGAGATATGACGATTTGATATGGCTCCTTTAATATCATAGTGCAATTTCTCTTTCAGTATTCAAAAATTTCAGTATTCCTTTTTATAGAAATTTTTCATTTCCAAGGCAAGAAGCTAAGCCCTTTGATTATGATGTGGGTAGAGAAAATATATCGTCATAACCTGTTAAATTGAGAGACAGGAATATAAAATATAGTCATGAAATTACCAGTCAATTTCTACATTAGAAAATATAGGCGTTCTCGTGTCCAAAAATATTGAATTCAGTTTAACCTGTTGGTGTTGAGCTGCATCCGCCTTTAGAAACTAAAATACATAAAAGCATAAGCAAAGATTTTTTAAGTTCTTGCACAATTATTGCCATGAAAATTTTAAATGAAAGCTACTCAGTACGCTAATCTCTTTCACTTTGATTTTTCATTTTGATGTGAATACTCATTAGTTAAAAGTATCCCTTACTCTAAGTCCAAACATCCTAATGTAATGTACTTCTTGTTCTGATGTAATTATAATAATTGTTAGTAATTTGTTAAAATGAAAACACAAACTTATAATAACAAAAAAATCCAATTGCAAAGACTTAAATTTTGTCCTTCTCAAGTCAATGCAAAAGTCTCTTCCATAGAAATTTCAAGTGAGAGGGTCGCTTGTTTTGAGAAAATAATTTATCTATTATTTTTTCTACGACACACATGTCCACTCAATTTGAACTTTCAATTTAAATGAACGTATTCTTCACTCTAACAACTAATAGGATTTTTTAAAAAAGATTGTCTTATAATGAAAAGGATAAATGTGTATCATTTATTAGATGAAAAGGTTATATATGCATCACTTTTTTACCAAGGGTTATATCTTTTCTAAATTGCAAAGCTTAGGATATGTTTGTCCGTTGTCCCCCCCAAAAGAAAAAATAAAGAGTGACAGAAATTAAGTCAAGAAAGATAATAAATTATAAGTGAGAAATGTGTTGTATTTTTCTGTGGAAATTTTAAGTGAAAAGCTACTTAACACCCAAATTTCTCCCCCTTTGATATTTCTTTTTGATGTGACTAATGAGTGTATATTGATAATTAATTTTAGGTGCTAGAAAAAAAAAATCAAAGTGATGGAAAAAATAAAAGAAAATTGCAACTCTGAATTTCTAAATGATTTTTGGACAGCCTCTCTTATGGGCTATGGAAGTGGATTGTGCATTGGATTATCCATAGTATATTTCATGATTGCAACTAAAAATATGAAGTGGCTTGCAAGAATCATTTAAGAAGTGGAGCACAAAATTATGATGCGAAGGAGAGCAATCCCAGTGTTGAGAGCGCAAGATGTCTTTCAATTTTTATTATTTTTGGGGTGTAGCATTGTTTCTAAAAATATTTGATTAATTTTTCCTTTCACTATACTTTTTTTCATGACCCGAACTAGGGCCTGGCCTTGATGGACATCCCGATCCATGAAGGCTCAGACGTCCTACTCTATTTGATAGTCATGCACAACATTCATATAATAAAAGAAAATGCAGAATTACGATCTAACAAGGAAACATGGTCATACTCTGGATTAATTTTAACAATAAGGAATGAAATCTAAAAATCATTAATAACATCTGGAACAGTCTGCAAAATCTCTAATATATGAAAATCTGACAACTATCTGAAAAATGGGACAAGGCCCCAGTAGACCAAAACTATAATAGAGGACATAATTTGAAAGAACAAGTCTTCTAAAATAGAGAAGGCTCACCACTGCACAACCTGATTTGTTGTCTGAATTATCTACCGCTTATCTATACCCCTAGACTGAGTCTCAGAACCAAAAGGGAGGGAAGGTTAATACAGATGTACTGGTACGCAAAGTAATCCAAAATAAAGCTTTTGTATAAATAAAATAATGGAGAGCAATTTTTCAAAACATCATACATAAAATAGTTTTTAAAACACATGGAACCTTTCTAATAAATCATAAATAATTCTTGACCATCCAGTTTCTGATCTTCGTATTAATTCTAAGTTAGGTGGTACACCCCTACAAGTCTAAAATTCTATGGGCTATATGGAATCGTCATTGACTCGGTGAGGAAGCCCCCAACCCAAGTGTGCCGTAAGGGTTGGAGTCTTTGAATCTACTACACCAGAGGACCATCGCCAGCGTACAATAATATACCCAGATCGACAAATCACGGTTTTGGGCAATGAGTTGTCTGAACTCGTGCCTTCTTCGGGGAACCACGTAAGCTCTCTTTATGCCCAATTTTATCCTGTTCATGCATTATTCTAGTTTCAACATCTGAAAATATGATTTCAAACATGCATTCTATTCTGTTCTGAATTACCATGGCATTCTCTGAATTGGTATCATCACACCAAGACTTGCAAGTCCTATTTATGAGCCATAATGCATCATGCATGATTCTTTCATAAAAACTCAATTCAGACCACCTAAATATGCAAATAGTATAAGAGATTTCATGTTCCGAAACATAAGTCAAAACTATGCAAGAATTCTTCAAACATATGGTGGTCATGTGCTTTTGGCAAAACCATGCACTTTTTCATTATATGTATATTCAACATCTATCAACATGTACAACCCTCTCTTTTAATTCCAAAATCATATTCAAGTCATAGTATAAATCAAGAAGTTTCATATCATGGTTTTCAAGATGCTTTCAAACGATTTCATAGTATATCATAAATAAATGAAAATCATCACAAGAGAGGAATTTTTCATGAATCATGTTGTCAATTCAATCATCAACCTTGAAACACATACTTGCATATATATATATATATATATATATATATATATATATATATGTATGTATATATATATATATATGTATGTATATATATATATATATGTATGTATATATATATATATATATGTATATATATATATATATATTTCAATCAATTTGGGGGAAGGTCTAAAGACCAAAACAATATCATCCTCGCTTATATATCAAAACATGAATATATTGATAAATGCAAAACCCCTTTCTTAAAATCATGATTTCTATGCCCATGAGATTTTAGGAAAACTCCACGTACCTTAGATTATGAACTTTGGATGAACACTTGCTTTTGGGACTTTATTTGTGCTTTTGATGGATGATTCTTGAAGATCTTAGTTTGGGGATTCTAATTCTTGAATCAATTTTGGAATTTAATGGTGAAATTTTAAGGGATCTTGAATCTTAGGTTGAGGCCCTAGGGTTTGGCTCTTGAGATTTTTGAGAGAAAGGAGTATTTTTTGGTAAAATTGGGGGCTTAATCTTGTATTTATGTATCTATGGGGTGAAGGAAAATACCAAAATACCCCTCCAAAACCATTTGGAAAATGCTAAATTTATCAGCTGACGACATTGAGTTGATGTCGTCACATATGTAACAAGCCGTCAGTTCATTTCGTCACAAAATATTGAAATTTATGAATTTCTACCTAAGTCTGACGACATTTACTGATAAGTTGTTAGAAATGTCGTCAGAAATGTGATAAGCCGTCAGATATATCGTTAGACAGTTTCTAGGCTGATATGTTGGAGTAAAATGGGTATAACTCTTTGCTCCGATATCAGATTTAGGCAAAATTAGTATTGTTGGAAATATAATTCGAAGATATTTCATTTGATATATAGTAGGACACCCATTTATTCATATACAAGGAGTTATGGTCGATTTAAGTTGACTCAAGTTTCAACGCTTACTAAAACTCAAATGATAGGAAAGCTTTCAACTTGACCTTGAGTTAGGGGACCTTTATGATCTCAATTCATGCTCAAATAGGTTCCCACACTACATAATTGATTAACATACCAAATTTCCATAGGATTTATGGCTTTTGGAACATCTACACATAGAAACGGCAGTTTTCATTCTAGCCTGAAATGTAGGGTGTTACATTATCTCCTCCTTGGGATCATTTGTCCCCAAATGATGGGTAGGAACTTTTTGAAGATTAATGGTATGGAATAACGCGGACATGATGTGCCTTCTAAGAAAGGACATAACTGATCTGAAATATTTAAACTTCTATCATGAAACTGAATTCTAAGCTGAGTTGACTTTTGTTACTTCAAGAAGCTGATTCGTGATAAAAGTTTAGGATTCCCTTGAAATGTTCATAATCCGATCATACATATTGAAATTGGGAAGCGATGACTTATGCAAGAACGAATCACGAGACAACAGGACTTAGATCGTACTAAGGTATTTATACTGCCTGAGCTAAAATACTTGGAAAATTTTGAGATTATACGCTGAACTCTTATGCACCGAGTCATGAATAGATAGCTGAATCTGAAACATGATGCTTGTATTGAACTGAATTTGTAATTTACATGTATGGAATAGATTATATCTTGGGAAGGTCATACGCATAAGACTTCAGTTAGTAGGACCGAGTGAAAAGGTAGGAAACCACAATACTTGTTTGCCTAACTGTTAAACTGAATTGTCTGTTATACTGGAAACTTATAATTAACTGGAGTATCTCTTCAACACTCTTTCTAAAGAAGTCGTAGTAGCATTACGGAGAAAGGAATCTTGGGCCTGAGATACACAATACATCCAACTAAGGAATCACAATAATGACATCACTCTATGGCATAGAATAGGTACATATGACTCATAAACTGAGATAGAATTGTCAGGCCTTAGGCAATGCAACTTCTTACTTTCAAGCTTCACACAGTTCTTGAATATCCGTTAACTATAATATTCCCCCCAAATGACATGCTTATTTGATTCAACTTATAATTCTTATATGGGCATTGATAAATCTTTCTACTAATGTCTAAAGCAGCTTAAATTTGTCATTGTGGTCAAGCCTAACTCTAAATCACAAAATACAACATGCCAAACCACAATGCTAGTCTAAACCACATAATTTAACCTTCTATACCTTTTTAAAGACCATACCCTAAGAATAACGTGCCTTACCACTTCAATGACTAACTCTGAACTGTTACTATGGATTCACTAGCGCATATTGTGTTTCTCCACTTAAATCCCAACATGATATTCAAGCCTATTTTATAACCACCTATGATCTTCAAGGCAAACACCCGTAAATACATACTTCACATAGTCTCTAAACCATTGTCAATATAAATCCCACATGCTACCCCAGGAATATACACACACAAACTTCTACTAACCATCACATGTACTTAAGTCTTGGCCCCAAATCTTACTTCACACTTATGGTCTAATCTAAGACAAGCATACAATGATCTTTCATCAACAAGAAACATCTACTCATCACCACTATCATTAAATAAGGAAGAGTCACTAAAAGGTTAGAACATAAGACCTTGAAGCATGAAAGGATATTATAAGAGACTTGACACTTAACTGAGGTCGAAGGAATAGCAAATCAACATCAGGGATTCATCAAAGTGATCTGAATTGGGGTATACATGACTATAAGCTAAATCTTATCAATTTTAAAAAGTATAGCAAGAATTATGTGAATTGATTACACTATAAAGCATGAGTACATGAGTCATGAGCTGCATGACCTCAATTTGAAGTTCATAACATAAGGAATGTGATCCCGACTACTGAATGAACTTGAATTCCTCATTTAGGAACTGGAAGAGCACATGATTCTCTATCATATATATAAACATGAACTATAATCATGGAACTGAAATGTAAGGCATGAGTAGGTATTGAGATAACTGAAAAATACTAAGATAAGAATAGGTTGAGCCTCACCCTCACTTCCTGATGTTTCATATCATTCTGACATCACGACTAGAATCTGAGAGACTAACTTGGTGATTCGTTCTATCATCTCCACTTTATCTTCAAGCCATCATCATAAGTTCGAGAGATCCCTTACTAGACTCTAAACTGAACTACACTCACTACACTCTGGGTTCTGGAATACGACAATACACGTAATTAATAGAACTTAACCCGAATAACTACACCTAGAAGTGCAACACCCACTGCTAATACCACCTTCTAAGAAATACTTTATCATTCTATAGACCCAATAGTCATCATATAATACTGGAACACTTACTTTGGATCTTCATAAGTATCCCTATAGTTGGAGTTTACACCCTCTAGTGCTTCAACTCTTATTTCTATTAGCTCAATCTTTAAAAACTAAACTTAGATTCTAACACTTATCATGGATATCACCAAGCCTATGATGAACCATACTACTTCCGTCATAGCATATCAATATCGCGACTCCAACTTATATCTCTCTACCATGAAAATTCAAGATTAGATCAAAAGACTTAACACTATCAATCATAACTCCTTAACTTAGATATTTAGAACACCATAGACCATCTAGCAACTCAATGGTACTACTAGCCACACACAACATGAAATAGCCTTAGAAAAATTATTGCAACCTCATATCACCTTGGGCATACTGCTACATCATACATACAACATCATACTTCATTACGAATCAAACAAACTTAAGCTCTGGCATACACTGTTCAAGCCTATTAGATCACTTCCATAAAACTAATATCATTAACCAAGAAATCATCACATCCACCTTCATGGACATCAACTGTTCAAACTTAATGTTTAGTGCTAATCATGATTTACAACCCAACCTGACACACAATTCTCACAAAATATTCATCATTAATCTTAAGCCACTATTCTTACATCCACATCCTACATTAAATTCAAATCAATAGTCTAGCATCAATCATCTACCACCAATGAAGAAGGTAACATAATATACTAGTCTATCAAATTGGGACATTCCATCCAAATACCTTAAAAATCTACTACATACCTTCTCACAAGTAGTACTAGTTTACAACTACTAACGAAAAGAAGGTCAGGAGGATAAAGTCATATAATAGACATAGTCAACCTTAATTGTAACACCCCATACTTAATTATGTGCATTAGCCATGGTTATATGTGTTGGAGTATATGTATTGATCCTAAGTTAGGTATATATGAGTTTAAGTATGAGTATTGATTATTTTGAGATGGTTTCAAGTGTATAGTTTGATTATATGTGTATGGGAATCGACTTTATTTATACCGGAATTTGCCCGTCGATGGTTCCATACGAAGTTTATTGAATAAGCTTTCCAACGATATAAATATTTCCAAAAACGGATAAGTTTCGGATATAATCGAGCACGTTCAAAACTATAAAACGGCCGGGATAATTGTGAACAGTAAATGTGCAGGAAATTCAACCTGCTGAGGCCTGCCAGTTTTTTTGGGTCGACTTTGAACGATCATAACTCCCTCAATATAATGAACTGGGAGAGATACCACCTATCAAAAGAAAGATCTTTGAGTCTTATTTCCAATTCAATTGGTTTCATCCAAATCCAACATCGGAGTAAGGAGTTATACTCGTTTTACTTCAGCCTCTCAAAACAGATTTTTAGGGTCAACTTCAAACGATCATAACTCCTTGTACAGGACGAACTGGGTGTCCTACTTTATATGAAATGAAATATCTTTGAATTATCTATCCAACGATACCAATTTCACCCAAATATGATATCGGAGAAAAGAGTTATGGCTGATTTACTTTAGCCTGTCAAAACAGTCCACCATGGACAGATTCGGATTTACTTAACTTTTTAAGGGCAATATGGTCATTTTCCATCACCTCTTGGACGAAAATTGGTCATTATATAGATATAATTGGTCTTATATCCATCAATTATCATCATATTATTGGAAATAAGAAACCCTAGCCTAATTTCAACACCAATTATCTTGTGATTCAACCGTAGAAAATCCAAATTGATTCCGTATTTGTGTTCACCGTCTCGAGGGCTTCGAGAAGCACCCCTTATTTGTGCCAACAGGACTTCAAAATCAAAAGGGTCATTTTATGGTAAGGATGTAAATTATGTTGGTCTTATTTATATGGATATGTATATATATATATATATATATATGCATGTGAGCATAAGAAGTATGTTATTTGATTGTTGTTGAAAGATGATTGGAAATGATGTTGGATTATTCTTGTGCATGGTTGGATTATGTTGAATTGTGAAGGGATTTGGTGTGATGATGTGGTATTGAAATGATTATATATATATATATATATATACACATAAACCTATTGATCAAGTTGGTTTTTGGAATGTTTTACAAATATTGGTTGTATGGAATTATGGAAGAGAATTGTGGTGTTGGGTTGCTAATACTAGATGCCAAATATTTCATTGTAGATAAGTGATTTGTAAAGGCGGGAAGTTGTGTCGAATTGGTGTCCGAATCTACGACGAGGTATGTAAAGCATACTCTAACGATGTTCTTTGGCATGAAAACACCAATGTTCCATCAAGTAAGATTCCAAGGTTGTCCAAACACATGTATTGTTCTACATTACCAACGAAGTTGTTTCCATTCTATAAAGTGTCAAAATATTTCATTGATATACCAAAAGGCTCCTATTTCATTGTTGTGATATTGATGATTCTGAAACACATTGTTGATGTACTAATGAGTCTTTATTACATCGTTATTGTATAGAAGGTCTATTACTTGATTCCTATTGATGTATCATTGTTCCAAAGGTACTATATTGGCATGAACACTAATGTAATAATCTCAAAAGCTTTTGAACTAAGTTATTGGAAAGATTTCTTATGTGTGTTACTTGATATACGTGTGGGTGGCATCCCAGGGGCATAAGCCTAGCATGGGTCGATCCCAATTGATATGTACTGGAGGCAGCCTAATGGTCACAGTACGGTACAGTATTGATTATTGTTAGGTGGTTGGATGTTCGGGAGGAGAAGGTAATGGCGAATGATAATTGTAAAGAATGAAATGAACGAATATATACCATTCCACAAATGTGTTTGAATCCAAGAACCCAGTTCAGATTAATGATAATGTACATGATCCTAAAAGTGTTTATGAAGTGTGGTTCACTTCTATTATGATTTATTCACATGTGTATGATTTTCTTGATCCCTCATATCACATATGATTATCTACAGCTTTACATACTCAGTACATATTCCGTACTGACGTCCCTCATGGGGGACCTGCATTTCATGCTGCAGGCACAGGTACTTCATCTTATTCACAGCATAGGTAGGAGCCGGGTCGTACAGCTATTGTTGGTGAGCTCCAGTTTGCTTCGGAGCTTTCCGAGTCGGTTCCTTATGTTTTGTTATTGTACAGGAGTCATGTGTGGGCGAGGGTTTGTCCCGACCCTAGTTATGTCATGTATATATGTCCTAGAGGCTTTGTAGACATAAGGAAGGGTCAAGTCATGGGAGATTATATAGTGATGTTATATTTGTATATGTGGTGGCCTCGATGGCCAAGTATTATATATATATATATATATATATGATATATATATATATATATATATTTGTGCGTGTTGTGCTGATACAGGAAATTAGACCCTTCTATATGTAACGAAGTGCTGCCCAAATTTTTGGTGAATGTAAGTGAAGGTACAGGTATTTGAACGGGTTCTCCCGGGCCTTCTCGACTTCGGGTGACAGTCCGGCCCGATGGGATTTTGGGGCGTGACATTAATCTTATATTATAACCCCATACAATCTTGTCTACTTATACGGCTTTCTCAAATCACACTTACTTACCCAAGCGTACATTTAGACTACTTTCAAATTCCACAAACAACCATGAGTCTATAATTATAACTTACTAGCTCATCTAGTCATTTTCACACTTCAACCAAAAAACAATTCACCTTAACTAATAACTCCTTCTCTACCTTCTACTAAAATAACACACAAGGACGTATCGCTTCATTACCAACTCAATCTCATGCGAAAAAATTCTACTATACATATATTCAAACAACACAAGAACAACAAGTTGCTAGTGAATCAAAATAGGCCTCACACGGCTTCACTAGACATCATTTTTTGTGTTTTTAACAAGAAAATGAAATGAATAACAAAGCAGCTATGCTAGTGAATTGATTTTTTCTTCAAAAACACCATGATAGCAAGATTACATATTACAAGAGATAGAAAATTGACACACAATATTCAATGATCTAAGGATACACATCTTACTTTGTATAAATAAAAATTTGAGTCAAACACTCCCCCCATGGACTACCATACAATCCACACATGCTACTAGCTACCACATTAGTCTATCACTATAAAGGGGTAAATCATCCTCAAACATCGGTTATTCAACTAAAATATTTATATACACAAAAGTCACCCTCACTCTCACTTCTAACTTTGTGACTTCACATCACCAGCTTCCTGGTCAAATCTCACTACCAATAGGTCATGATACCGACACTTTAAATCGTACTACTATTCGGGTGAAAATACAGTTCCAATAATTCTGCTACACATCATTCCCTCTTAACCATGACATTTGCCACATAAATTTTTGAAAATGACTGAATACCCTTAATATCACAGGCTGAAAGGCACGATTTCATCAAGATCAAGGTTCATACTAGAATCAATACACCCCAAAGCACTAATGGACTCTTCACAATTCCTTGCACAATTTTAAAATGTTATGTGGCTCAATCAGAAAGGACCATACCATTTAAACTCTAAACATCTGCACTTGAATCACCCCAGTAATGAGACATGTCTGAGAACATCATAGTAAGGAAAGAATGAGATGACTGTTACTTTCATATGGGTGACAACATGGCACGAATTAGAGTATGAAAGAGGAAAATTCCGACTCTATTGCAAAAACTAGAACATGAATAAAGAGAGACATTTCTAAATGACTAGTAACCTCTTGCATATAAGTGTGGCGCGCTATACACCCATAACCAAGACTCTACCCAACGCGATTTAGCAAACACCCTGGGACCATGAACTATGCTCTGATACCAAGTTTGTCATGGCTTGAACTAGGGCTTGTCCTTGACGGACATCCCAAACCATGAAGGTTTGGACTTTCTACTCTATCTGGTAGTCATGCACAACATTCATATAATAAAATAAAATTTAAAATTATGATCTAATACGAAAACATGGTCATACTCTAGATTAATTTTAACAATAAGGAATGAAATTTGAAAATCATTAACAACATATGAAACAGTCTGCAAAATCTCCACTATATGAAAATCTGACTACTATCTGAAAACTAGGACAAGTCCCCAATAGACCAAAACTATAATAGAGGACATAATCTAAAAGAACAAGCCATCTGGAATAGAGAAGGCTCACCACTGCACAACCTGATTTGTTGTCTGAATTATCTACCGCTTATCTATACCCCTAGACTGAGTCTCAGAACCAAAAGGGAGGGAAGGTTAATACAGATGTACTGGTACGCAAAGTAATCCAAAATAAAGCTTTTGTATAAATAAAATAATGGAGAGCAATTTTTCAAAACATCATACATAAAATAGTTTTTAAAACACATGGGAACCTTTCTAATAAATCATAAATAATTCTTGACCATCCAGTTTCTGATCTTCGTATTAATTCTAAGTTAGGTGGTACACCCCTACAAGTCTAAAATTCTATGGGCTATATGGAATCGTCATTGACTCGGTGAGGAAGCCCCCAACCCAAGTGTGCCGTAAGGGTTGGAGTCTTTGAATCTACTACACCACAGGACCATCGCCAGCGTACAATAATATACCCAGATCGGCAAATCACGGTTTTGGGCAATGAGTTGTCTGAACTCGTGCCTTCTTCGGGGAACCACGTAAGCTCTCTTTATGCCCAATTTTATCCTGTTCATGCATTATTCTAGTTTCAACATCTGAAAATATGATTTCAAACATGCATTCTATTCTGTTCTGAATTACCATGGCATTCTCTGAATTGGTATCATCACACCAAGACTTGCAAGTCCTATTTATGAGCCATAATGCATCATGCATGATTCTTTCATAAAAACTCAATTCAGACCACCTAAATATGCAAATAGTATAAGAGATTTCATGTTCCGAAACATAAGTCAAAACTATGCAAGAATTCTTCAAACATATGGTGGTCATGTGCTTTTGGCAAAACCATGCACTTTTTCATTATATGTATATTCAACATCTATCAACATGTACAACCCTCTCTTTTAATTCCAAAATCATATTCAAGTCATAGTATAAATCAAGAAGTTTCATATCATGGTTTTCAAGATGCTTTCAAACGATTTCATAGTATATCATAAATAAATGAAAATTATCACAAGAGAGGAATTTTTCATGAATCATGTTGTCAATTCAATCATCAACCTTGAAACACATACTTGCATATATATATATATATATATAGATATATATATATATATATATATATATATATAGATAGATAGATAGATAGATAGATAGATAGATAGATAGATATATAGATAGATAGATAGATAGATAGATAGATAGATAGATAGATAGATAGATAGATACATAGATTTATGTGTGTGTGTGTGTGTATATATATATAATTTTTCAATCAATTTGGGGGAAGGTCTAAAGACCAAAACAATATCATCCACGCTTCTTAAACATGAATGTATTCATAAATCCAAAACCCCTTTCTTAAAATCATGATTTCTATGCCCATGAGATTTTAGGAAAATCCCACGTACCTTAGATTATGAACTTTGGATGAACACTTGCTTTTGGGACTCTATTTGTGCTTTTGATGGATGATTTTTAAAGATCTTAGTTTGGGGATTCTAATTCTTGAATCAATTTTGGAATTTAATAGTGAAATTTGAAGGGATCTTGAATCTTAGGTTGAGGCCCTAGGGTTTGGTTTTTGAGAGTATTTGAGAGAAAAGAGTATGTTTTGGTAAACTTGGGGGCTTAATCTTGTATTTATAGAGCTATGAGGTGAAGGAAAATACCAAAATACCCCTCCAAAACCATTTGGAAAATACTGAATTTATCAGCTGACGACATTGGGATGATGTCGTACATATGTGACAAGCCACTAGCTCATGTCATCACAAAATATATTGAAATTTATGAATTTCTGCCTAAGTCTGACAATATTTTCTGATAATTCATCAGAAATGTCGTCAGAAATGTGATAAGCCGTCAGATATATTGTCAGACAGTTGCCAGGCTGATATGCTGGAGTAAAATGGGCATAACTCTTTGCTCCAATATCAGATTTAGGCGAAATTGGTATCGTTCAAAAGTTAATTCGAATTTTTTTTATTTGATATATAGTAGGCCATTCATTTAGTCATATACAAAGAGTTATGGTCGATTGAAATTGACTCAAGGTTTGACGCTCACTAAAACTCGAACGATAGGGAAGCTTTCAACTTGACCTTGAGTTAGGGGACCTTTATGATCTCAATTCATGCTAAAATAGGTTCCCACACTACATAATTGATTAACATACCAAATTCGCATAGGATTTATGGCTTTTGGAACATCTACACGTAGAAATGACGGTTTTGGTTCTAGCCCGAAATACGGGGTGTTACACTTTTCCATGGATGGAAAGATTTCCACAACTTGTAAAGTGATTGTTAAACACTTTTGAATTATTAAAAAGATTTAAGTTCTCAATATCTTGTGGGACAACTACCTAAGGAAAAAGATACAAGTCATACATTTCAGCAGAGATAAACAAATGGACCACCAAGAATAATTAGTGATTGTGCTTTAATTTCCTGAGTCATATTGAATATTAAAAAGAATAAGCAAAAATAAGAAAATAGAAAAGCAAGAAAAACAGTAACATATAGACTTGTTTATTGACTCAAGAAACCACGACATCATGGTTAAGATTCTTCTATCATTAATTAAGTCTACGCTTCTATTGTGGGAAGTCGCTCAGTGCTGATGAGACCATCAATATCTTTAGCTGATCATAACGAATTGCAGATCAGCCAAGATATTCTCAAAATATTATATTTAAATTATAAAGATACGTCGGTCACTTTTTTAAATTTTTATATATATTGGTTAAATGCAAAATCTGGGATTAAATTTTTATATTTACTGATAAATATTTTTAAATTTCTATATTTACCAATTCTTTCAAAAGCTTTGAATTACAATGAGAGATATAATGTTTATCCCCTATCTGTTGAAAAATGTAAATTGTAAAGTATGAAATTATGTGATGTTTTAAGACACATCCAAATATGGCTTTGTTTATTATCTTAAGGGGTTGGACGGGGTAAAAAGTCGATAAAATTTAATGATAATGATTTTTGACATAATTTGGATGACTTGCAAGTCTTGGTATGACGATATCGAAATATGAATGTCTTAATAAAAGACTCTATGAATAAACATTATAGGTCATGTCGTAATTGTGTTTAAGGAGAATTATGTAGTTCACCGAGAAGATTTAGTCCTTGTGATCCAGTATACAAAACTGCATTTACCGATGTAGGAAGGTCCCTATCCTAAAAAATAAATGACTATTGTATGTTTGTGTTGGATCAATTAAGTTTTGATGATTGACATATAAATAAAACATATTACTCAAGCTGGTCCAAACACATGAAGATAGAAGTTGATCTCAATGGATGACACAGAATAATTTTCTTGAAGTCAGGAACGGATAAGCCTTCTCAGTGTAATCATAATCACGTGTGATAAAGAAGAAGTTGTAGTTGAATACAGAACCTTATTGATAAGATAAAGAGAAAAAGTTTTCACTTAAACGATGAGTTCAAGTTGCAGAAGGAGTTATCAATGCAAAGAGTTGTACTCAAAGTAGGACTTTTTGTTGATAACAAACTCTGTTGAATTAAAGAGTTCGAAGAAAAGTAGAAGACGAAGGAAGTTGAAGGACTCTTTAAAGAGTTGTTATATATCAAGGGATTAACTGATTTTGTTACTCACTGACTTACAACGATAGCAATATATCGACAAATTACCTGGGAAGTTCCAAAGGTTGAAGTGGTAAAAGTTAAACCTATTTCTATTACTTAGAGTTAAGGAGTCTTAGACTTTATGCATTAGGTTGGTTTTGAGTTGTATTATTTTCTTGTCTCAGTGAAGTATGAACTAAGTTAGGAGAATTGTCTTCAAGTTTGGAAACTCGAAGACTTAGGATTATCACCTTGGAGAAGGTTTGTGTTTTTGTAGAAATAGGTGTGAGAGTTTAATTCCTAGATTACAAGAGTCCTGTAATTTTTTGATTGTAGAGGCTCAATTGTTTTAGTAGAGTTGGTGTTAAATCTTGTAGAGGTACAGGTCGTGGTTTTTTACATCTCTTTGAGCCTGATGTTTTTCACGTAAATATCACCGTGTAATTTACTTACTGTTTTAGCTATATATGAACACATTAGTCAACCTATTCCATTGATAGGCAACTGCTAGGCTAAAATAAGTAATTGTAGGGTACGTACTTTAATAGTTTTCTTATTGCAGTGTACTACAGTGTATGTTGATGTTATGATTTTCCAATTACATTATCTCAATCTATGCGACAAACATGGATTGGAGCCCCATCAGTTAGGTACGGACTGGATCCATATAGTCCATGGATAACTATATGTCATGACCTGAGTCGGGGCCTTGGCCGCGATGTAAATCTCGATCCATCAAGGCTTGAGATATCCCTGACTCTGTCCAACCCACTAGTGATATTGTCCACTCTGGGCTCAGGCCCACACGGCTTTAAAATGCGTCACTAGGGAGTAAGCCTTGCCTACTTATATACCCAACATTCCTCCTGTATTTTGCCAATGTGGGACTTCTTCCTAAGTTGGGGTGTTACATACACCCCCCTTATGGACTCAGTGTCCTCGCTGAGGTTTACCCCACCGAATGGGATTTGCCTACACTCAGGACTGAGGTTTGCCCTGCCTTACCAGAATTTGCCTACACTCAGTTTGAACTCTAGCCCACATCGACAGGGATGACATAGGAGCGAATCTGATACCATTCTGTCATAACCCGAGCTAAGGCCCTGGCCACGATGGGCATCCCAACCCACTAGTGATATTGTCCGCTCTGGGGTCAAGCCCGCACGGCTTTAAAATACATCACTAGGGAGTAAGGCTTGCTTACTTATATACCCAGCATCCCTCTTGTGTTTTGCCAATGTGGGACTCCTTCCTATGTTAGGGTGTTACACTAGATGTCGGTGCAAACTACATAGTTCAGAAGAAGTATAGTAAAATAGTACAAGTAATATTCATATGACATTTTTTTGGGTTCAATTGGTGTGAATGGAAAATGAAGGGATACAACCCTTCTAGGAAAAGACACACTATTTCGAAAAAAGACTGACTGTTCGGTCAATTGTAACTATTCAGAAAAGACATGTTGTTTCAAAATGGACAAACATGACTATTTCGAAATGATACACCTTTCCAATAAAACATTGCCTCCTTTCCGAATAGGCACTTCATGGCTATATAAACCTGCATTTTTTCCATAGGTTTAGTATGAAAATTTCTTCATAGAAAAAATATTTCTCTTGCTCCTAAAAACTTTGTGTGGTCATCTCTCGTTGAGTGAGTTCAAAGAAAACTAGAAAGTTTGAGGTACCATTTCATTATGGTTGTGAAGCCATTTTATCCTGTGAGGAAAATTTTGCAACCTCAGGTACTTGAGGGGAATTATTTCCTTAAAGACACTTTATCAATTTGAAGGACTTGGTTTATTCTGCTTTATCTCTTTTCTTTAAAATAAAATAACACACTTCTTTGACAGTTCAAATTGAACTTGTGTTGAAGGTGTTGAAAACTTCATAAGTGTTCTTGAAACTTCATAAGTGTTCTTGATTTAATCTTGAACTTATGTTGAAATTGTTTTGACAAAATACAGATTGTGTACCCGAGACAACAATCTTATGAAAATAACCCGTAATCTGTATTGTTCGGTTTCTGAAGATTAAAGCTTTATGCTTTCTACTCCGTTTGAACTTAACAAGTGATTTGAAGACATAATAACTTCATCAAAAGTTAAAGGTTATTTGATTAACAATTGGAAGTCATAAGAACTTCATCGTTAAACTAGAAACAAAGGGTGTTTAAAGTTGCTACAACTTTATAAGTAGTATTTCAATATACTAAAATTGAATGTCTTTTTATGAAATGAAAATGACTACTGATAGTCATGTAAATGATGTTGGGATGAGTTCAGCAGAAACTAATGTTACCATAGCGAGTCATACGAAACTCCGCAAGTAATGGCACCAGCGAAGAAATCCAAAAAGTTCACGAGTGTTGATTTTAAAAGGTGGAAACAGAAGATGCTCTTCTACCTTACAACCTTATTTACTCACAGATTTACATCTGAGGAAGCTCCAAAGTTGCCCGAGGGAACTTCGGATCAGGAGAGATTTGTCGTTATGGAGGCGTGAAAACATTCTGATTTCCTATGTAGGAATTACACTCTAAGTGGTCTCCAAGATGACCTATACAATGTGTATAGTGGAATGAAGATGTCAAAAGAGTTGTGGGGTGCGCTAGAAAGAAAATACAAGACTGGGGATGTTGGAACCAAGAAGTTCTATGTTGCAAGATTCCTAGAGTATAAAATGATTGATAACAAGTCGATTGTATCTCAAGTACAAGAACTGCAAGTTATAATCCACAATCTCTTTACGGAAGGTATGATTTTGGTAAATACCTTAGTTCAATATGTTAAAAATATTTTTAATGTTCACATAAACTTTATTTTAGGTTTGATTGTGAATAAAGCGTTTCAAACTCACAAAAATAATAGAGAAGTTGTCACCTATGTGGAAGGACTTCAAGAACTACTTGAAATATAAATGAAAGGAAATGATAGTTGAAGATCTCATAGTGAGACTATGCATTGAAGAAGATAACAAAGCCATAGAAAGGAGGTCGAAAGGAAATTCTGTAATGAGTAGAGAAAACATTGTAGAAGACGATCACAACAACTCGAAAAAAAAACTGGACAAGAAAGCAATCAATCTAAGAAGAAATTCAAGGGGGAATGCTTTAATTGTGGCAAGATTGGGCACAAGGAAATATATTGTCGTGCCCCAAATAAAGAAAAAAAGAAGACTAAATAAATATGGTTGAGTCCAAGAAAGAAATGGACGATCTATGTGCCATTCTTTCTGAATGCAACTTGGTGGAAAATCCTCAAGAATGGTGGATGAATTCCACTGCCACCCACTATGTTTGTGAAAATAAAAAGTTGTTTATTGTATTTTCTCTTCCTCAAGGTGAAGATAAAATCTATATGGAAAACTCCTCAACTGCAAAAGATTAAGGAACAGGAAAGGTCTGTCTGAAAATGACACTAGGCAAAGTGTTGACTTTGAACAATGTCATGTATGTACCGGAGTTATGGAAGAACTTTATTTCTACATCACTTCTTGATAAAATGGATTCAAATGTGTATTTTTTTCTAAAAAAAAATTATACTTAGTAAAAGAGAAGTGTATATAGGAAAAGGCTACCTCACTGAGGGCCTATTCAATATGAATGTAATGAATGTTGAAATCAATAAAAGTTCAGTTTCTTCTTACTTTCTTGAGTCTGATGATCTGCAGAATGAATGATTAGGACATGTCAATTACAAAACATTATGAAAATTGATTAATTTAGAAGTTTTTCCAAATTTTGAGTGCAATAAATAAAAATGTCAAACGTGTGTGGAATCAAAGTATGCTAAGCATCCATATAAGCCCATTGAAAGGAATGCCAATCCCTTAGACTTAATCCACACTAACATTGATGATATGAATTCAACATCATCTCGTGGTGGGAAAAAGTATTTTATAACTTTTATTGATGATTGCACCAGATACTGTTATATCTATTTGCTAAACAGTAAGGATGAAGCAATAGATGTGTTTAGGCAATATAAAATAGAAGTTGAAAATTAGTTAGAGAAAAAGATCGAAATGATAAGAAGTCGTAAGTGTGGAAAATATGAATCTCCCTTTGCGGAAATATGTGTAGAGAATAGAATTGTTCATAAAACTATGGCCCTGTATTCACCTCAATCTAATAGAATTGAGAAAATAAAAAACCAAACCTTTAAGGAAATGATGAATGTCTTACTTATAAGTTCAGGTTTACCGCAAAACTTGTGGGGGGGAAGCTATCCTTACAGCTAACCAAATACTTAATAGAATTCCCCATTGTAAGACATAATCAATTCCATATGAAAAATGGAAAGAAAGGAAATCCAACTTGAAATATTTCAAAGTGTGGGGGTACCTAGTGAAGGTTCAAGTTCCTATGCCTAAAGGGTAAAGATAAGACCTAAGACAGTGGACTGTGTGTTCATAGGCTATGCTAAAAGTAGTAAGGCATGTCGATTTTTGGTTCATAAATCCGAATATCCGTATATCACTAAAAATACGGTAATTGAATCATGTAATGCTGAATTCCTTGAACATATTTATCCGTATAAAACTAGACATGAAAAGTCTAGTGGAGGGTCTAAACGACCTCAAGATAAACTAAGTGAGGATGTACGTAATGATGAGAATCCAAGACGTAGTACACATCAAAGAACGTCAACTTTTTTGGATTGGATTTTGTAATGTTTCTCTTAGAAAATGAGCCTCAACATTTAAAGAAGCGTGTCATCTTCAGACTCATCCTTTTGGAAAGAGGCAGTCAATAGTGAGATTGATTCAATCTTAAGCAACCATACGTGGGAATTGGTTGATCTTCCTCCAGGAAATAAACCTTTAGATTCTAAGTAGATCTTCAAAAGAAAAATGAAAGTGGATGGTACTATTGACAAATACAAGGCAAGACTTTTAGTAAAAAGCTTCAAACAAAAAGAAGGTCTTGATTACTTTGATACATACTCGCCTGTAATGAGGATAACGTTAGATTGGATGTTAATTGCCTTGGAGGCAATATATGGTCTTGAAATTCATCAAATGGATGCGAAAACAACATTCCTAAATAAAGAATTGGAGGAAGAAATTTACATGGAATAGCCTGAGGATTTTGTGGTTCCAGAAAAAAAAAACAAGGTGTGTAAATTGGTTAAGTCACTTTATGGACTAAAACAAGCACCTAAACAATGGCATGCAAAGTTTGGCCAAACCATGTTGGCAAACAGGTTCAAGATAAATGAATGTGATAAATGTTTTTACATTAAAGACACTCTAAATCACCAAGTCATTGTTTGTTTGTATATGAAAGATATGTTGATCATCAGTAGAGATATTTCTGACATAAATTCTACAAAATGAATGCTCGAGATAAAGCTTGATATGATATACCTCGAAGTTGCAGATCTGATCTTAGGAATAAGAATCCATAGAACTTCACAAGGGTTGGCATTGTAACAGTTTCATTACATTGTAAAGGTACTTGATAAATTCAAGTATTTAGAATTTGGTATGTCTAATAATCCATTGGACGTGAGCTTAGCACATTAAAAGAATGAAGGTGAAAGTGACTCACAGTTGGAGTACGCAAGAGTATTGGGATAATTAATATATATCATGAATTGTATGTGACCAGACTGTAACGCCCCGCATTTCGGGCTAAGATATAGACCATGATTC
The DNA here is from genome assembly GCA_030864225.1 of Capsicum baccatum var. pendulum. NCBI lineage: Eukaryota > Viridiplantae > Streptophyta > Magnoliopsida > Solanales > Solanaceae > Capsicum > Capsicum baccatum. The sequence continues at coordinate 13,690,092 of CM061556.1, forward strand.
TGATGCGTTAATAATCCCAAAGCCATAAATCCTTTGCCAATATGGCATGTTAATTATTTTCGTAGTATGTGAATCCATTCAAGCTTGAATTTAGACCATAGAGGTCCTTTTACTCAAGGACGAGTTGAAAACTACTTCGATCGATTAATTTTAACTGGACATTATAATTTGTATCAACTTGTATCAACCATAACTCTTTGTATATGTTGAATTAGAGAGCCTACTATGTGTAAAATGATAGATTTTCGAGTAATCTTTCCAATGATACCAATTTTACTAAAATCCAGCACCCGAGCAAGAAGTTATGGCCTACCAAAGTAGTGTACGTCGCCTAACCAATTGCACATGGCCACTGGAAAGCATATGTGATAGCATATGCGGCACCTATGTAAACATAGGCAATAGCATAGGTGGCAACTATGTAAACATAGGTGATAGCATAGGCAGCGCCTATGTAAAAATAGGTGATATCATATGCGGCGCCTATGTAGTGGTTTTGAGTAACTTAAACACTCCGTTTTTGGGGCAAAATGGTCCTTTTCCCACCCTTATTCAGCCATAAACACGAGATTCAGTCCCCAATTCTCCAAAATACATCCACATTCATCTAAAAATTCTCAAGAACACTCCCAAGGGTTTCAAACTAAAAACCCAAATAAATCAAGATTCAACCGTGGGTTTTCAAAATTGATTAGAAATTCAGAATCTCCAATCCACAGGCTTCAAGAAGCACCCATTATTTTCTGAAATAAAGGTACGCGGGGTTTTCCTAAATTCTTATAGGCATAGAAAAATCATATTTTAAAATGGGGTTTTTGAATCTATATATATATATATATATATATATATATATATATATATATAATGTTTTAACATCATTGTTTTGGTCTTTTGACCATCCCCAAAGTGATTTGAGAATATTAATGTATGAAACCATGTATTTAAGAATGGATTCTTGTTGAGAGCATGATTTTTGGTGAATTCCCTCTTATTATGAATTTTTCATATTTCTCATAGCATATGAATTGCTTTGCAATGCATCCTTGAAAAGCACTATATGAAATGATTGAACTCTTGTTATGATTTAAAGGTGGTTTTAAATCACTAAATCGGGAATCTAGAATGAATGTTTAATGTTCATAATGCATGTAATGAAAGAGTGCATGGATTTGCTAAAGGCACTAGACCACCATATGTTGATGAAGTTTTTGCATGATTTTGACTTGAGTTTCAAAACACGAAATCTCCTATATCAGTTGCATGTTTTTGGTGGTTTAAATTATGCTTTAAATGAAAGATTTAGCTTAATGTATTACGGCTCAAAAATCATGACTTGCAAGTCTTGGTATGACGATACCGATTCAGACCAATGCCATATCAGACTCAGACTAATAAACATTTCATACTATCATGATTTTAGATATTCAGAATGTTGTATGCACAGAAAAGGTTAAAATGGGCATACAGAGATGCTAGGTGGTTCCCTGAAGAGGGCTTGAGTACAAGCAACTCATTGCCTAAAACTGTGGTTTGTCAACTCAGGTATATTATTATATGCCGACTTAAGTGTCGTGTGGCGTATCAAATTCAGGAACTCCAACCCTTGCGGTATACTTGGGTTAGAGGCTTCCCCTTCGAGTCAATGGCGAATTCTATATTGCCCGTGGGATATCAGACTTGTAGGGATACCACCTAACTCAAAAGTAATACACAGATTAGAGTTTGAGATTTACAGACAGGTTACATGTTTTCAGAAGGTGCCCATGTGTTTTTCAGAAACTATTTTATGCATAATGTTTGATGAATATTTGCTCTCACGTATTATATATATATATATATATATATATATATATATATATATATATATGTGTGTGTTCAATTACTCTATTTTGGATTGTTCGCGTGCCAGTACAATTGTGCTGACCCTTCCCCTCCTTCCAGGTTCTGAGGCACAGTCTAGGGGTCCAGATAAATAGTAGATATTTCAGATCACAGACCAGAGTTTGCAGTAGTGATCCTTCTATGATTCAGAAGGCCTAGTTATTTCATATTACTACTATTTGTTAGGTTTTGGTCTACTAGGGGCCTTGTCCCAGCTTTCAGAAAACTTTGATTAGTTCATGGTAGAGATTTCGCAGACTGAGTCAGACATTATTATTTAGATATATTTTGGATTTCAGTTTTCAGTATTATGATCACATTCAGATTAACCATATTTCCGTATTAGGTTTCTCTTTCTGCATTATCTTTTATCATATGAATTATGCGCATGATTACCAGATAGATAGAGAAGGGTGTTCCGGGCCTTCATGGTTCGAGATGCTCGTCACGGCTAGGGCCTCGGCTTGGGTCGTGACACAGACATACCATGTGCTATTAGTAAATTGAATTGGTACATGAGTAATCCCAATAAAACTCATTGGATGGCAATGAAAAGAGTTTTGGGGTATCTTAAATACACTCAAGACTATACTTTGCATTATAATAAATATACCACGGTAATTGAAGGATATAGTGATGCAAATTGGATCACCAGATCAAATGAAGTAAAATCCACAAGTGGATATGTATTTACCATAGGTGGAGGAGCAATCTCTTGGAAATCATCCAAACAAATATTTATTAATCGCTCCAAAATGAAATCTAAGGTTATCACATTGGATAAAGTTGATGAAGAAGTAAAATGGCTCCAAAATTACTTGGAAGATATTCCTTATTGGCCCAAACTAATGGCACTAGTATGTATACACTGTGATAGCCAAGCGGCAATAGGTAGGTCAAGGAGCATGATGTATAATAGCAAATCTCGTCACATAAGACGGAGGCATAATACCGTTAGAGAAATCTCTAGTGGAATTATAACTGTTGACTATGTGGAGTCAAAGGATAATATGTCGGATCCACTTACAAAAGTTTTGTCAAGAGAGGGATTTGAGAGAACATTCAAAGAAATGGGTTTACGGCCTAGGACATGTCAGCATGGTGGTAACTCTACCTAGTAGACTGGAGATCCCAAAATCTAGATTCAAGGAGATCACACAAAGTTGTGTCCGACAGATTCAACATTTTTAATATACCCAACCCATTCTCATGATGTAGAAAATATTTAGTAAACAACGATAAGACTTATGGTACGAATTCTTTTAATGATTATCTAAATTTGGCAGCTTTGACCAAATAGTTTAATCTATAGGATTAAACGTTTAGAAATCACCCATGTGAGGGAGAAGTGGAAGCCGCTTCAAGGAGAATGTTAGTAAAGGCCTATTCTCAAAACTCTCATGAAACCGGGACGTGTTTATAGTTGAAACAAACAAAACTGTGAGAATCATAAACGGTAAAAGGCTGGTTATGTAACATGTATTGTCTAGGTGTACATTAAAGCTCGACGGTTCAAAGATATCAAATCTACCGATTGACCGAGTGCATCCGATGCATGTTCACTACGGAAAGTTCAAAGGGAAACCCACTAATTCAGATGCAATCAGTCTTTTCTTGATGATCACATACTTTTCCATAAAGTTTTACAAAGAATAGACACTTTCCATTCATGTGGGGGATTGTTGGGTTCAACTGGTATAAATGGAAAATGAAGGGACACAGCCCTTCAAGAAAAAGACAATATTTTAAAAAAGGGTGATTGTTCGGTCAGTTGTGACTGTTCAGAAAAGACACGTTGTTTCAGAATGGACAGACATGACTATTCTATAATGATACACCTTTTCGATGAACCATTTCCTCCTTTTCGAAGAGGCACTTCATGGCTATATAAATCTGCATTTTTTCCACAGGTTTAGTATGAAAATTTCTGCATAGAAAAAACATTTCTCTTTCTTCTAAAAACTCCGTGTGATCATCTCCTGTTGAGTGAGTTCGAAGAAAACTAGAAATTTTGAGGTACCACTACATTCTGGTTGTGAATCCATTTTATCCTAGGAGAAAAATTTCACAACCTCGAATACTTGAGGGAAATTATTTCCTTAAGGACACTTCGTGAATTCGAAGGACTTGATTTATTATGCTTCATCTCTTTTCTTTAAAATAAAACAACACACTTCTTTGATAGTTCAGCTTAGCTTTTATTTTCCTATTTTAAATTTAGGGGAGCAACACAAAGTTTTTTCTTTTAAAAAATAAAAACAGTAGTTTTATATATGAATATTGTGAAGAAACAAAACCTAATGAATTTTCAATTCACATACAATAGCATAACATACTTCTTATTGATAATTGATTGTATTTTGTCAAACAAAAATTACATATGTAATTTATAATTATTACAAATATATTTAATAGATTTTCATTTGTTCAACTTGTTATCAATTAGTAACATATGAGAACAGAGACAATTAGTTAACGTGACATTCCTTTATTCCAAAAGGGCTTAGATCCAAAACCTTTGGTGAACAATTCATAGAAGACATAATCTTTTGTAGTTTAGAGACAAAAATATTAAAAAAAAATTATTTATACAATGAAATAAAACATGTATTTTACACTCAAAAGAAAGAAAAAAAAAGTCTAATTGCAAAGACTTAGCACCAGTCTCATTCATAGAAATTTCATATGATAGGGTCCATTTGTGTGGAGAAAATCATTTCTTTTAAGTATTTTTTTTCTACAACAAACGTTCATTCAAGAAATACTGAAATCAATTACATTCATTGGTTCATATCCATCATAGAAATTTCAAATGAAAGACACTTAACGTACAAATTTCTTTTAACTTTAATGTATTGATTTTTTTCATCAGGATGTGACAACTAGAGTAAGAGAATGTTTCTTTACTCTAAGGTCTCAATCACCATTAATGAGTTAGTATACATTTAATTCTTCCTCTCTACCATTTTTAACTTTGTAAGAAGGATGTTGTATTCTAGAGGGACAAGTCAAATAGTTTACTGTTGGACCGATGAAAACATTTGTTACAGTAGGCTTGAATCTCCATAAAGAGATCATATCCTCACCTCAACCAAGAAAATGATAATTTATTTTCTTCAATTGTAATTTCACCAACAAGAAGTTACCTTTAATAGGAAAGAAAATCTTTTTGGTTGAGGATGATTATTGGAATGGATTATTACTTACGAAACCCCTCGAGTAGAGAATAGAAAGGTTTAAGATATTCTAAAAGAGTCTTTATATCATTGAGTTGTTATGTGAGACACAAAGTAAAATTTCTAGAAACTCTTGCATCATTCTCACAGTTTTTATCTTCTTTCTGAAGTTGTCTTGTTTTTATTCCTATGTGAACATTGTTGATATGTATAATATGAAATGCATTCACAGCGATTTGCTTTGAAACATAGTGATATTAAAGTTGACATGTTTTATTGTAATTTAGCATAATGCATTGTTGAATATTGAAGCAACGGTAAATTAAAATTGACTCCCTGTGACACGTATCTCGTGTAGTCAAGTCATGGAAGCAATTCTTAATGTTTGTATCAGGGTAAATGCTTTTTCGTTTTGTTATTTTTCCTCTTTTTAATCTTTGAATCAATTGAGACTTTGAAGAGTGTTTTATCTTGGGACCTTTATACTCATACTCGATCTTTTGATATATTCAGATTTGCATAGTTTCATTTTTGTATACTTTTGCTGATGCACTTTTGTTTTATCAACACCATTTTTGCTGTCTAGATATCTTGTTTCCAATCGCGGGGTCATTAATTTTTTTCCATTGCACGCTTAGTATCTTTAAACTAATGCATAACTTGAGCACACATTTAAGTAGCAGCAATGAATACAAGAATGCATACACTTCACTCAATACACACGTCTTTTATTGAATACATTAAAATCTTACATAAATTTAATAAATGTATCATGAAATTCATACTATTACAAAGAAACTAAAAATCAAATACGGCATCCTAAGCTGTAACATCTGATATTATTATATCTCGAGCGTTCGACCAAATGCTCCTCCAAGCACCTGCATATTCAAATTTGTTTATTTACTGTATGATTTTTACAACGAAGAAAGTTACATCTTACTTTTATTTCACTTAAATTAAATTACAATATTAACTTGAATACCTGAAATTCTGAAATCAAATCTTGCTCGATCAATAACTTGTCTACCAGTGATTGTTTCTTCTTCCGTTATTCCTTAGAAGTCGTTGCTTTGTTTTCCTTCTCGTAATAATTTTGTGCTCCAGTTTCAAAATGATTCTTGCAAGCCATATAGGATTTCTGGTTGAGATCATGATATTTATTATGGATAATCCAATACATAGTCCACTTCCATAACCCATAAGAGCCGCTTTCTAAAAATCATTGAGAAATTCAGAATCGGTTTCTTGATCATCTAGTCCAGATATGGTATCAGACACAAGATCATTGACACATCCTTTGCAAACTGGGAATCCTATTATGAAATTAAGATTTATCTAGAAAATCCTAGTTAGAAAATATTTTTGTAATAGAAACTCCTAGATATTAATATATTTTGGAATAGGTTCTTCTAGAATATCCTACTGTAGTATCTTGAATAAATATCTTGTAGAATTATCTAGATATTCTAGAGTAGAAGAAGATAAGGATCACTAGATTTTTCTTGTAGATGTATCTAGAAGGATATCTAGAATCATCCATAGACTAGTATAAATAGGAGGCACATTGTGCATTTGTAACCATCCAGAAAAATAGAAAACACTCCAAAAAGAAGTTTCAGCTTCTTCTTCTTCACTGCAGTCTTTTTTGTAGCCATTTACAGCTGCATCATTTTCACTATTTTAGCTTGTTGTTTTCCAATCCCTCTTCCCCTTCTTTTGACATGGTATCAGATCACATTTCTTACGGGATCTGAATGTATTTTTTTGGTTGATTGGCTCATCTTATTTTTAGCTCCTTTTCTTGGATCTATTCGCTGAAAAAACATGGCACCAGAAAATCAACCAACAATAGGTTCTCTGATTTTCTCGGGGGAGAATTATCATATTTGAACCATTAAAATGAAGGCTTATTTGAAGGCTCTCAACTTGTGGGATGTCATTGAGAGAGAAGAACCTGTTGTTCAGCCATTGAGAGACAACCCAACTCTAAATAATATCAAAAAGTATGATGGGTTGGTGACTAGATCTCCAAGATGTCACGACCCGAACTAGGGCCTGGCCGTGACGGACATCCCGAACCATAAAGACCCAGACGTCCTACTTTATCTGGTAATCATGCACAACATTCATATAATAAAAGAAGATGCGGAAATATAATTTAATATGGAAACATGGTCAAAACTGTAGGTTCAGTTTAACAATAAGGAATGAAATCCAAAATCAACTAAACAACATCTGAAATAGTCTGCGAAATCTCTACTACATGATCAAATGACAACTGTCTGAAAACTGAGACAAGGCCCCCAATAGATCAAAATAAAAGTTATAACATAATCTAAAATAAATAGGCCTTCTGGAACAAATAAGGCTCACCACTGTATGGATCACTTCTCTCTGAATACTCTACTGCTTAGCCGGACTCCTAGACTGCGCCTCAGAACCTGGTAGGTGGGGGTCAATACAAATGTGCTGGTACGCAGAGCAAATCCAAAATAATAATTTATATTCAATATATATAAGAGCAATCTAAAAACAGTTCATAAATGTATCATAAATAAAAATTATAAGGGCATATTTAAAAGACTCTGTAAAAATCATTTGAACTCTGTGACACTCTTCATTTTACTTCTGCACTAGGTGGCATACCCTATAACTCTGTTATTCTACGGGCAATATGGAATCTGCCATTAACTCGACAATCAATCCCTCAACCCGAGTTTGCCACAAGGGTTGGAGTCTCTGCTCTGTACGCCACAGGGCACTAGGCCGGCATAAAAAATCCCTTGTGGGGAAGTTATGTACCCGTACCGGCAAAACACAATTTTTGGCTTCGAGTTACTTGAACTTAAGCCATCTTCGGGTAACCACCTAACCCTCTTTATGCCCATTTTAAACTCTTTAAAAACATGCATTCTCTGAAAACAAATTCTGAATACTCTAACTCTGTTATGGAATATGTTAATATGGTATCATAATACCATTGACTTGCAAGTCACATCTCTGAGCCACTATTAGCAAAGTATATCTCAGTTCTCAAACATGGAATTCAAGACCACGACATCAACCATTCTTTTCACGAAAACACATTCTTTAAAACCCATGTAAACACATGCAATAAAACTCTCATTTACAATATTTCACACACACGAGGAAATCATGTCAAAGATACAAATTACATATAATTTCTTTCTCTTTAACACAAGATGAAATCTGTAACACCCCGCATTTCGAGCTAGAACGAACACCGTTATTTTGGTGTTGTTCACGTCGTAGAGGTGGTTTATTTAATAATTGTCAAATTCCAGTAGCCTAGCGTGAGTGTGGCATGTCGCGCTGAAGTTCCACGTCCCAACTAGTGGGACAACATGAAAGCTCCATGTCGCAGTGACCCTAAGAATCCCATTCATCAATTTTCAGTGAGCCACCGCGATTGTAGTGCATCACATGGCCCATAAAATCGGGCACCCAGTTATATTTTTATTCCATCTCATTAAAGGTGTGTTGGGTATTTTCCACCACCACCCCTTATCAGCTTAAAAATAGGATTATACTCCCAAGTGACCCCATTATTCATACTTTCATCAAAAATTCACAAGAAACTCTCTCTAGGGTTTCAAACTAAAAATTCAAATAACTCAAGATTCAACCGTGGGTTTTCGAAATTGATTGTAGATTTGGAATCCTCAAATCGTAGGCTTCAAGAATCATCCATCAAATTTGTAAATTGAGGTTTCCGGGGTTTTCTTAAAAATCTCATGGACATAGAAATTATGTTTTAAAAAAAAAGTTTTGAATTTATGAATAAATTCATGTTTTAGAAGTTTTGATGGTATCATTTTGGTCTTTAGGCCTCCCCCAAATTGATTTGAATTGATATATGTATATATGTACATGTTTTAATATTGATGATTGAATTGAGAGCATATTTATGTGAAAATCCCTCTCTTGTTATAATTTTCCTTACTTATCATATGATATGAATTGTTTTTGAAATGCATCTTGAAAAGCATGTTATGAAGTATCTTGATTTATGAATAATTTGGCTATGAATCTTGAATTCCAAAGAGAGAGGTGTTTGTATTGAAAAATGTTGAAAATACATATAATGAGAGAATGCATGCACTTTGCCAATGCAAATAGTATAAGAAATTTCATGTTCTGAAGAGTTCTTGCATAGTTTGACTTGTGCTTTCAGAACATGAAATTTCTTATACTATTTGTGTGTTTGGGTGGTCTGAACTATGTTTTAATAAAGAATTATGCATGATGCATTATGGCTCAGAAATAGAACTTGTAAGTTTTGGTGTGACGACACCAATTCAGATTATGCCATGATAATTCAGAACAAAATAGAATGAATATTTGAAATCAGAATTTTCAGATGTTGAAACTATAGAAAAATGCATGATTCAGAACAGAATAAAATTGGGCATAAAGAGAGCTTAGGTGGTTCCCCGAAGAAGGCATGAGTTCAGATAATTCATTGCCTAAAATCGTGATTTGCCGATTCGGGTTTATTATATTACGCTGGCCTAGAGCCTTATGGCATATTAGACTCAGACACTCCAACCCTTGCGGCACACTCGGGTTGGGGGCTTCCTTGCTGAGTCAATGATGGATTCCATATAGCCCGTGGGTTATCAGTTTGTAGGGGGTGCCACCTAACTCAGAAGTAATATGAAGAATAAATTGCATTGACAGAAAGGTTTTGTGTTTTCAAAAATGCCCATGTGTTTTGAAATTATATCTTTCATGATGTTTATGACTAGTTCTTCACTACTTTATTTATATACAAGCTTTATTTTGGATTTTTTGCATACTAGTACAATTGTATTGACCCCCCTCCCTCCAGGTTCTGAGGCTCGGTCTAGGGGTCTTGATAAGTAGTAGACTTCATCAGACAGGATGAAGAGTATCAGTTGGTGGTCCTTCTATATTTCAGAAGGCCTAGTTCCTTTCAGACAGTTATTATTTACTATGGTTTTGTTCTAATGGGGGCCTTGTCCCAGTTTTTAGACAGTTGTTATTTGATCATGTAGTAGAGATTTTGCAAATGGTTTTCAGATATTGTCAGAGGGTTTTGGATTTCATTCTTCATTGTTGAACTGAATCCAGAATATGACCATGTTTCTATGTTATATTATATTTTTGCATCTTCTTTTATTATATGAATATGGTGCATGATTACCCGATAGAATAGGGTGTCCTAGCCTTTATGGTTTGGGATGTCCGTCATGTCCAGGCCCTAGTTTGGGTCGTGACAAACTTGTATCAAAGCACGGTTCATGGTCCCAGGGTATCTGCAAAATCACGTCAGGTAGAGTCTTATTTCTGAGTGTGTAGCGCACCACACTTATAAGAAGGAGGCTACTAGGTGTTTAGGAATGTTTCCCTTTCTTCATGTTCTAGTTCATGCTATGGAGTCAGAATGTTCCTTTTTTATACTCTAATTCGTGCTATGATATTGCCTATACAAAGGTAAAGTTATCCCAATTCTTTTCTTACTTTGATGTGCTCTGGTATGTCTTATTATTGAGGTGAATCAAGTATAGAAGCTTAGAATTTAAATGGGATGGTTCTTTCTAATTGAGCCATATAAGATTTTGAAATCGTGCAAGGACTTTTGAAGAGTCCGTTAATGCCTCAGAGTGTAATGGTTCTAGGGTAAACCTTGATCTTAATAAAATCGTGCCTTTTAGCCTGCGGTATTAAGTATATTCGGTCCTTTTCAGAATTCATGTTACAAATGTCACGCTTTAGGGGGATGATGTGTAGTAGAATGTTGGAACTGCATTTCCACCCGAATAGTAGTATAAGTTAAGTATTGGTGTCATGACCTATCGGTAATGATGTTGGACCAAGGATTTGGTGATGTGAGTCACAAAGTTAGGAGTTAGAGTGAGTGTAACTTTTGTCCAAATAAATATTTTAGTTTAATAACCAATGTTTGAGGATGATTTACCCCTTTATAGTGATAGGCTAATGTGGTAGCTAGTAGCATGTGTGGATTGTATGGTAGTTCGTGGGGGAAATATTTGACTCAAATTTTTATTTATACTGAGTAAGATATGTATTCTTAGATCATTGAATATTGTGTGTCAATTTTCTATCTCTTGTAATATGTAATCATGTTATCATGGTGATTTTTAAAAAATCAAAGTCTAGTAAAGCCGTGTAAGGCCTATTTCGATTCACTAGCAACTTGTTGTTCATCTTGTTCTTCTCGTGTTGGTTGGAACTGGGGGGTTTAGAGGCGAAATGGCAAGAAAGGTGGTAAGGGAGATTTATTGAATATATGTATAGCCGAATCTTTTTGCATAAGATTGAGTTGGTAATGAAGTGATACGTTCTTGTGTGTTAGTTTAGTAGAAGGTAAAGAAGGAGTTATTAGTCAAGGTGAATTGTTGTTTGCTTGAAGTATAAAAATGGCTAGAATAGCCAGTAAGTTAGGATTATAGACTCATGGTTGTTTGTGGAATTTGAATGTAGTCTAAAGGTACGCTTGGGTAAGTAGGTGTGATGCGAGAAAACCATATAAGTAGATAAGATCGTATGGGGTTATAATATAAGATTAATTTTGACCATGTCTATTACATGACTTTACCCCCCCTTGACCTTCTTTTCATTGGTAGTTGTAAACTAGTACTACTTGAGAGAAGATATGTAGTAGATTTTTGAGGTATTTGGGTAGAATTTCCCAATTTGATGAACTAGTATATTATGTTGCATTCTTCATTGGTGGTAGATGATTGATACTAGACTATAAGATTGATGTGTTGAAATAGTGTGTGCTAATGAGTTATGATAAGGAAAAACCGTAAGGTCATGATCGATTATTGTTGTTATGAAGTTCTAGTGTACTAGTATTTCTTTATGTTTATTTCATGGTTTCCAAGTGACAATTGTGCGTAAGATTGGGTTGTAAATCATGTTTAGCACTAGACATTAAGTTTGGTCAGTTGATGGCCATGAAGGTAGATGTGATGATTTCTTAATTAATGATACTAGTTATATGGAAGTGATCTAATAGGCTTGAACAGAGTACACAAGAGCTTAAGTTTATTTGATTCGTAATGAAGTATGATGTTGTATGTATGATATAAAAGTATGCCAAAGGTGATATGGAGTTGCGATATTTTCTAAGGCTATTACATGTTATGTGTGGCAAGTGGTACCGTTGAGTTGCTAGGTGGAGAAAGACTAGTTAGATGGTATATGGTGTGCTAGATAGACAAGTTAAAGAATTTTGATTGATAGAGTTGAGCCTTTTGATATGCTCTTGATTCTCATGGTAGAGAGATATAAGTTTGGAGTCACGATATTGGTATGCCATGACGGAAGTAGTATGGCTCGTCAAAGGCTCAGTGATTTCCATTTCAAGTGTTAGAAGTTAATTTTTTGAAGACTAAACTTAAGGAATAAGAGTTGAAGCTCTAGAGGGTGTACACTCCGACTATAGAAATACTCATGAAGATTCGAAGTTAGTAAGTGTGCAAGTATTATACTATGACTATTGGGGCTATAGAAACATAGAGTGTATCTCAGAAAGTAGTATTAGCAGTTCGTTTTCCACTTTCAAGTGTAGTCATTCGAGTTGAGTTCTATGATATACGTGTATTTTTGTTTTCCGGACCCAGAGTGCAGTAAGTGTAGTTCAGTTTAGAGTCTAGTAAAGGATCTCCCAAACTTAATATGATGGCTTAAGGCTAAGGGGAAGATGATAGAACAAGTAACTAAGTCCGGCTCTCAGATTCTAATAGAAATGCCAGTATGATATAGAGCATCAGAAAGTGGGGGTGAGGCTAAAACCAATTCTTATCTCAGCACTTTTTAGTTATCCCAATACCTACTTATGCCTCACGTTTCAATTCCATGATCATAGTGCATGTTCATGTATATTATAGAGAATCATGTGCTCTTCCAGATCCTAAATGAGGAATTCCAGTTCATTCAGTGGTCGGGATCACATTCCAAAAGTTATGAACTTCAATTTGAGGTCATGCAACTCACAACCCATGTAGTCACGCTTTATAGTGTGCTCAGTTCCCATAACTCATGCTATACTCCTTATGATTGGCAAGATTCAGCTTATAGTCATGTATGCCTCAATTTAGATCACTTTGATAAATCCCTGATGTTGATTTGCTAGCCCTCAGGCCTCAGTTAAGTGTCAAGTCTCTTATAATATCCTTCCATGATTCAAGATCTTATGTTCTAACCTTTTAGTGACTCCTCCTTATGTGATGATAGTGGTGGTGAGTAAACGTTTCTTGTTGATGGAAGACCACAGTATGCTTGTTTTGGATAAGGCCATAGGTATGAAGTAAGATCAGGAGCCAAGTCTTTGATATATATATGATGGTTAGTGGAAATTGCGTGTGTGTATGTTCTTGGGGTAGCGAGTGGAAGTTGTATTAGTAGTGGTTTCGGGAATATATAAAGTATGTGTTTATGGGTGTTTGCCTTGAAGTTCTTATATGGTTGTAAAAATAGGCTTGACTGACATGTTGGGATTTAAGTGGAGGAACGCAATATGCGCTAGTGAATCCATAGTAAGAGATCAGAGTTAGTTATTGAAGTGGTAAGGCACGATATGAGTAGGGTGTGAACTTTAAAAAGATATAGAAGGTTGAAGCTTACGGTTTGGACTAGTATCGTAGTGTGGCATGTTGTATTTTGGGATTTAGAGTTAGGATTGATCACCATGAAAGGATTTAAGCTACTTTAGACATTAGTAGAAAGATTTATCAATGCCCATATGAGGATTACAATTTGATTCAACGAGTATGGTATTTAAGAAGGATAGTATAGTTTAGGAATATTCGAGAAGTGTTCTAAGCTTTAAATTAAGAAGTTGTATTTCCTAAGGTCGGGTAACTCTATCCTAGTTTATGAGTAATATGTCTATATTCCACGCTATAGAGTAGTGTCAATGTTGGGATCCTTTAGATAGGTGTCTTGCATAACTCATACCCAAGACTCTTTGCTCCCTAATGCTACTAGAACTTATTTAGAAAGAGTGTTGAAGAGATACTCCAGTTAAGTATAAGTGTCCTGTATAATTTAGCCAGTATAACCAGCAATTCAGTTTAACAGGCAGGCAAGTTACTGTAGTTTTCCACCTTTGCACCCAGTCCTGTTATCCGAAGACTCATGTGTATGACCATCCCAAGAGATAATCTATTCCATTCGTGTAAATTGCAAATTCAGTGCAGTCCAAGCATCATGTTTAAGATTCATCTATTTAGTCATGACTCATTTCATAAGAGTTCAGTGCATAACTCAAATTTTTCCAAGTAGTTTAGCTCAGACAGTGTATTACCCTGGTACAGTTAAGTCTTGTTACCTCATGATTCGTACTTACATAAGTTATCAGTTCTCAATCCAATATGTATAATTGGATCATGAACACTTCAAGGGAATCCTAAACTCTCAGCATGAATTAGCTCCTTAAAGTAAGTAAAGTCAAGTCAGTTCAGAACTCAGTTTCATGATAAAAGTTTAAATGTTTCAGCTCGGTGATATCCCTTCTTAGAAAACATATCATGTCCACATAATTACATAACCTTAATACTTTAACATTTCTTACCCATCATTCAAGGATGAATGATCCCAAGGGGGAGATAATGTAACACCCCGTATTTTGGGATAGCACGAACACCGTCATTTTGGTGCTGGGCGCGTTGCAGAGGTGGCCTATTTAACAATTGTCAAATTCCAGTAGCCTAACGCGATTGTGGCGCGTCACACTGAAGATTCAGATCCCAACAAGTGGCACAACGCGAAAGCTCCACGTCGCGGTGACCCTAATAATCCTATTCGTTAATTTCCAATGAGCCACCGCGACTGTGGCACATCGCGGTGGACTATAAAATCGGGCACCCAGTTATACTTTTATTTCTTCTCATTATGGGTGTATTGGGTATTTTCCAACACCCCCCTTATCAGCTTAAACATGGGATTACACTCCCAAGTAACCCCATTATTCATACTTTCATCAAAAATTCACGAGAAACTCTCTTTAGGGTTTCAAACTAAAAACCCAAATAACTCAATATTCAACCGTGGATTTTCAAAATTAATTGTAGATTTGGAATCCCCAAATCGTAGGCTTCGAGAATCATTCATCAAATTGGTAAATTAAGGTATGCGGGGATTATCTTAAAAATCTTATGGGCATAAAAATCATGTTTTAAAAAAAATGATTTCGGATTTATGAATAAATTCATGTTTTAGAAGTTTTGATGGTATCGTTTTGGTCTTTAGGCCTCCCCCAAATTAATTTGAATTGATATATGTATATATGTACATGTTTTAATATTGATGATTGAATTGAGAGCATGATTCATGTTAAAATCCCTCTATTGTTATGATTCCTTACTTATCATATGATATGGATTGTTTTTGAAATGCATCTTGAAAAGCATGTTACGAAGTGTCTTGATTTATGAATAATTTTGTTATGAATCTTGAATTCCAAAGAGAGGGGTGTTTATATTGAAAAATGTTGAAAATACATGTACTGAGAGAATGCATGGACTTTGCCAAAAGCATATGACCACCTTATGTTTGAAGAGTTCTTGCATAGTGTTGACTTGTGCTTTCGGAACATGAAATTCCTTATACTATTTGCATGTTTGGTGGTCTGAACTATGTTTTAATGAAAGAATTATGCATCATGCATTATGGCTTAGAAAAGAACTTGTAAGTTTTGGTGTGATGACACCAATTCAGATTATGTCATGATAATTCAAAACAGAATAGAATGTATGTTTGAAATCAGACTTTTCAAATGTTGAAACTAGAGAAAAAATGCATGATTCAGAACAGGATAAAATTGGGCATAAAGAGAGCTTAGGTGGTTCCCCGAAGAATGTATGGATTCATACAACTCATTGCCCAAAATCGTGATTTGTCAATCTAGGTTTATTAGATTACGCTGGCCTAGAGCCTTATGGCGTATCAAACTCAGACACTCCAACCCTTGCGGCACACTCAGGTTGGGGACTTCCCCGCCGAGTCAATGGCAGATTCCATATAGCCCGTGGAATATCAGATTTGTAGGGAGGTGCCACCTAATTCAGAAGTAATACGAAGAATAGATTGTATTGACAGGAAGGTTTTATGTTTTCAAAAATGCCCATGTGTTTTGAAATTATATCTTTCATGATGTTTATGACTAGCTCTCAACTACTTTATTTATATACAAGCTTTATTTTAGATTTCTTCACGTACCAGTACAACGGTATTGATCCCCCCTCCCTCCAGGTTCTGAGGCTCAGTCTAGGGGTCTTGATAAGCACTTATCAGACAGGAGTGGAGAGTACCAGCTGGTGAGCCTTTTATATTTCAGAAGGCCTAGTTCCTTTCAGACAGATATTATTTATTATGGTTTTGGTCTACTGGAGCCTTGTCCCAGTTTTCAGACAGTTGTTATTTGATCATGTAGTAGAGATTTCACAAAAGGTTTTCAGATGTTGTCAGAGGGTTTTGGATTTCATTCTTCATTGTTGAACTGAATCCAGAATATGACCATGATTCCGTATAAAATTATATTTTTGCATCTTCTTTTATTATATGAATATAGTGCATGATTACCAAATAGAATAAGGCATCCTAGCCTTCATGGTTTGGGATGTCCGTCACAACCAGTTCCTAGTTCGGGTCGTGACAAAGTCATATCAAAGAAACTCCCTCTCATCATTAACCAAATCATGTTGAATTCTTTAATATTGAAAAGATTACTTTCAAAACCATTAAACATGCATCTCAAATTATTCACAATAAGATCATAAACTTGAATTTATCACAAAATAGGGATTTCATAATTTTTTCTTTCAAACAAATCTTAAATTTCAATTTCATACATATACATATATTTGTAAATCAATTTAAGGGGAGAAAAAAAACTAAAGGTCAAACAACAAGGTCACTCAAATATTTATAATGCATAATTAAGCATGGATTCCAAAATGCCTTTATAAAATTCATACTTGGAGACTAAAATCATGTTCAAGTAATTCAATAGCCCATGTAGTTTTTAGGATGAACCCCACGTACCTCAAATTTGGAACTAAATGGGTGCTTCTCGAAGCCTATGGTTTGGGTAGTCCAAATCTTCAATCAATTCCTAAAATCCACAATTGAATTTTGATCTATTTGGAAATTTGGGTTAAAACCCTTACGAATGTTCTTGAGAATTTTGGGTGATTTTTGGTGGATTTAGGTGTATTTGGGATTAAATTCCGTGTTTAAGTTGATAGGGGAGGGGAAAATACCCAAAACACCCTTAATATTTTGGGAAAAAATAAAGAAGGGACCAAGGCATTAGGCAAGGCGCCGCCTTGGTGTACCTTCATGATAGCAAGGGCACCACCTTGCCTATCGCGTTGCTAAATCCTCAGGAAACGCGATAAGCGAGGCACCGTGGCCTAATCGCATTGGCTCTCTGGTTTGACACCCCAAATGTGCCCTTAAGCTCATCTAAAAATTCCAAAACTCATCCAAGATGTACTCTTGACTTGCCTGATCGCATAGCAACATAAAATTCAAGAAATAGAGGTCGGGAAGGTCAAAAATAAAATTCCCGAAGATTGTAAGTTTAAAATGATACTAAGTCCATTTTACACTTAGAAATTTAAAGTTTTCAACTCTATGAAAATACCACTAGGAGCTAACACATGCACGACTTTTCGCAGGGCATTACATTTTCCCCCTGGGGATCATTCATCCCTGAATAAATATGCGGAGATACAAACAAGCAGGATTTCAAGAATACTAAGGACATGGGAAGAGTAAAGAAAAGATTATACCTTCCACCTCATCATTCACCGGATCAAACAGGTTTGGGTATCTTGCTCTCATGTCATCTTCTGATTCCAAAGTAGCTTCTTTAATTTTCTGGTTTTTCCACAACACTTTAACCAAAACTATCTCTTTGCTTCTCAACCTTCAAACTTGGCGATCCAAGATTGCTACAGGATCTTCTTCATAAGATAAGGATTCTGTCACTTTGATATCCTCTATAGGTAACACCAAAGAATGGTCTCCAATACATTTTTTCAACATGGATACATGAAATACCGGATGAACAGAACCCAGACTTGTAGGCAATTCTAATTCATGCGCAACCCCACCTATCCTTCTTAAAATCTGATATGGCCTTATATAGCGAGGACTTAACTTCCCCTTATTCCCAAAACGCATGACTCCCTTCATAGGGGAAACTTTGAGAAATACCCATTCACCAACCTCAAATTCCAAGTCTCTTTTCCTAACATTGGCGTAGGACTTTTGACGACTTTGAGCTGTCTTGAGTTGTTCTCTAATGATTTTCACATCCTCCATCGCTTGATGAACAAGATCAGGCCCAAATAATCATGTCTCAAGGGTCTGAATAATATGTTCATCTTGCCCATCGGTCTGAGGGTGGAAAGCAGTACTTAGGTTCACTTGGGTACCTAAACCCCTCTGAAAGGATCTCTAGAACTGAGAAGAGAATTGTGTACCTCGGTCAAATATGATAGATACAGGTGCCCCATGTAAATGGACTATCTCCTCAATATATAACTTGGCATAGTCATTTCCCGAATAATTAGTCCTCACAGGCAGAAAATGAGTTGACTTGGTCAGCCTGTCAATAATCACCCAGATAGAATCATACTGGTTTTGGGACCTCGGAAGTCCCATAATGAAGTCCATATTGATCATCTCCCATTTCCACAAAGGCAAAGCTATCTCTTGAGAAGTACCACCTGGCCTAATATGTTCAACTTTTACTTATTGGCAATTCAGACACTTGGAAACATAGTTAGCCACATCACACTTCATATTATTCCACCAAAATATAGTCTTTAAATCATGATACATCTTAGTAGAGCCTGGGTGAACAATATACCTCGAAGTGTGAGCTTCATTCAAGATTCTTTCCCGCAACCCATCTATATCTGGCACACATAACCTACCATGATATCTCAGTATACAATCACCACCAATTTCAAAAAACATCACCTTCTATTGCCCTACATCATTCTTGATTTGCATCAAAGTGGGGTCTTCGACATACATTTCTTTAGCTTCTGCACACAGGGATAATTTAGCTATTTCATGAACAACCACTCCTCCATATTCAGAATCCAAAAGTCGCACCCCAAGATTTGCAAGTTGGTGAATATACTTCACCATCTCCCTCTTTTCTTTATCAACATGAGAAAGACTGCCCATAGATAACTTGCTGAGGGCGTCAGCTACCATATTTACCTTGCTCGAATGATAGTGCAGGATCATGTCATAATCTTTTAATAGTTCCATCCAACGCCTTTTCTTGAGGTTCAATTCTTTCTGCGAGAAAACATAATGAAAACTCTTGTGGTTAGTGAAAATATCAATATGTACCCCATAAAGATAATGTTGCCATATACTGAGTGCGAAAACCAAAGACGCTAACTCCAAATCATGGGTAGGATAATTACGTTCATGCACTTTCAACTGCCTAGATGCATAAGCCACCACTTTACCGTGTTGCATAAGCAGACACCCAAGTCCCACACGGGATGTATACAGTACACAACAAAACCCTCTATACCTTCCAAAAAAGTCAAAATAGGAGTAGTTGTCAACTTATCTTTTAACTTCTCAAAACTATTCTCATAGGAGTCTGACTACACAAACTTCACCTTTGTCTGAGTCAACTTAGTAAGGGGAGAAGCTATGGAAGAAAAACTCTCTACAAACTGACTCCGAATGTCGGTTGAAGTCATGGGTCTGGGCTATTTTCTCACTGCCTCAACCTTTTGGGGATCAACTTTAATTCCCTCACTATACACAATATGCCCCAAGAAAGCAATAGCATTTAGCCAAAATTCACACTTGGAAAACTTTACATACAACTTATGATCTTTGAAAGCCTAAAGGATAGTTCAAAGGTGATTAGCATGGTCCTCCTCGCTCTTAGAATAGACCAAAATATCGTTGATGAAAACTATGAAAAACAGATCCAGAAACTAATGGAACACCCTATTTATTAGATCCATAAAAGTTGCAGGGGCGTTAGTCAACCCGAAGGACATGACTAAGAATTCATAATGACCGTAGTGGGTTCAGAAAGCTATTTTGGGAATATTTGACTCTCTAACCTTCGACTAATGATATCTTGAATGAAGGTCTATCTTTGAAAAGCATCTAGCACCCTGAAGTTGGTCAAAAAGGTCATCAATTCTAAGAAGAGGATATTTATTTTTAATAGTGGCCTTATTTAGCTGGCGATAATTTATACACATACAGAGGGAACCATTTTTCTTTCGCATGAAAAGTACAGGTGCAACCCAGGGAGAAACACTAGGACGAATAAAACCTTTATCTAGAAGATCTACTAGCAGCTCTTTCAACTCTGCAGGAGCCATTCTATATAGTGGAATAGAGATAGGACGGGTGTCCGGCAATAAATCAATACCAAACTTTGTCTCCCTATCTGGTGGTACCCCCAGAAGATCTTCAAGAAAAACTTTAGGAAATTTATTGACTACAGGGACAGACTAAAGAGAAGAACTCTCTATACTAGAATTTTTTACTCGAATCAGATGATAGATACAACGTCTGGATATAAGATATAAAGTTCTTTCTAGGTGCTAAATAATGACCCTCCCACTTTATGGATGGTTTATTCGGAAAATAAAAAGTGACTCTTTGGGTCCTACAATTTAGTGCGGTATAGCACGAATAGAGCCAATCCATCCCTAATATAGCATCAAAGTCAATCATATCAAGATCTATGAGGTCTGCCATAGTATCTCAGCTATAAATAGACGCAACACAATCCCTATACACCCTCCTAGCTACTATAGAATCTCCCACCAAAGTGGAAATAGAAAAAGGCTCCACAATCACATCGGGCTCAAACCCAAAAACAACAGCCACATAAGGGGTCATATAAGACAGGGTAGACTCGGGATCAAGTAGTACATGCACATCATGAGAGAAAATATGTGACGTAACAGTGACCATATCGGGGGAAGCTTCTGCATCCTGGTGGTTGGTCAAATCATAAAACTAGTTGCGACCGCTCCCGATAGCTGGAGTGGCACCCTTTTGAGGCAACGGTGGCGCAGAATAAGTAGCCTGAGACTTGTATCCTCCAACATTACCTCTCGCTATTAGACAATCCCTCTGTATATGGCCTGGATGGCTGTACAAATAATATACCATGGTGCCAAACTGACATCTTCCTAGGTGGTTTCTTCCACACGTATTACATCTAGGGAAGAACCTATTAGGTTGTGCCACACTCCCTTGCGACTGCGTACCCAGGACTTTTGGCCCATGACTCAACTGAAAATTCTAAAAATGCCTATCAGCTGGAAGTCTGTACACTGGAGCACTGGCTGCGGACTAAGCATTACTCCAATTCTTTTTCTTTGGCAACTTGTCACCCCAGTTCCCATCATGATAATGACAAAAAGTTCTGATCTGCTGGCCTGGCCCTCTTGGCCTGCCTGTCCTTCTCCTTAGATTCAAATATTCTCTGTTTGTGCTCCTCTACCTGCTTCATGTGGACTGATAATCTAGAGAAGTCAATATCCCTATTTAGCGTTGCTCTCTTACATTCAAGCACTAAGTTATCTGAAAGACCAGATGCAAATTTCCTCATTCGGGCTCTTATATTACTAGCCATATCTGGAACATAATGGGCTAGTTGGTTGTACTTTAGAGTGTACTCCTTAACACTCATTTTTCCTTGCTTTAGATTCATAAACTCCTCAGCTTTTGCCTTCCTCAACTCTAGAGTAAAGAACCGATCTAAAAAGGCTTCTACGAACTTGCCCCATACTGTGGGCTCAGCATTCTCACCTTTTAAATCCTCCTACTCACTATACCACTGATTCACACATTATTTAAGATGATAAGCTACTAATTCTAACCCTTCCACCTCATTTACATGCATCACCTTGAAAATCTTCTCCAATCCACAAATTCTTGTGGATTCTCCTCTACTTTGGTGCTAGTAAAATTGGGCGGGTTCATCCTCATGAACTGACCCACCCTAGTAGCCTCAGATGTAATAGATGCAGACCCAACATCTTCTGACCGTTGAGTCTCTGTGGCCACTAACTATGCAAGCATATGAATAAATTATCTAAATTCTGCATTTGAAATGTCCCTCTGAGAAAACTGAGGCCAATTAATATTTGTACGTGGAGCCCGAGGGGGAATGGTCGGGACTAGAGGTACTCCCAGAGTTAGGACAGGTTCTGGAGTGAGATCTCTATTATGGGCCCTCATCCATGAGTGGGACAGACCTCATCAGTCTGCTTTTTTTGAAATACAAGAGATCATATGATTAGAGGACAGATTAGACTGTGAGCACGAACTAAATCACAGAGAGGGGAAACATTCCTAAACACCTAGTAGCCTCCTGCTTATAAGTGTGTTGCGCTACACACCCATAAACAAGATTCTACCCGACGCAATTTTGCAGACACCCTGGTACCATGAACCATGCTTTGATACCAAGTTTATCATGACCCGAACTAGGGCCTGGCCATGATGGACATCCCGATCCATAAAGACCCGAACATCCAACTTTATCTGGTAATCATGAATAACATTCATATAATAAAACAAGATGCAAAAATATAATTTAATACGAAAACATGGTCAAAACTTTAGGTTCATTTTAACAATAAGGAATGAAATCTGAAATCAACTAAACAACATCTGAAACAATCTACAAAACCTCTACTACATGAGCAAATGAAAACTGTCTAAAAACTGGGAAAAGGCCCCCAGTAGACCAAAATAAAAGTAATAACATAATCTGAAATAAATAGGCCTTCTGGAATAAAGAAGGCTCACCATTGCACGGATCACTTCTCTATGGATACTCTACTTCTTAGTCGAACCCATAGACTATGCCTCAGAACCTGGAAGGTAGGGGGTCAATACAAATGTACTGGAATACAGAGCAAATCCAAAATAATAATTTGTATTCAACATATATAATAGAAATCTGAAAATAGTTCATAAATGTATCGTAAATAAAAATTATATGGGCATATTTAAAAAAACTCTGTAAAAATCATCTGAACTCTGTGACACTCTTTTTTTTACTTCTGCGCTAGGTGGTATACCCTATAACTCTATTATTCCACGGGCTATATGGAATCTGCCATTAACTCGGCAGCCAAGCCCCTAACCCAAGTTTGCCGCAAGGGCTAGAGTCTCTGCTTTGTACACCATAGGTCACTAGGCTAGCGTAAAAAGTCCCTCATAGGGAAGTTCCGTATAGGCAAAACACAATTTCTGGCTACAAGTTACATAAACTCAAGCCATCTTCGGGTAACCACCTAACCCTCTTTATACCCATTTTTAACTCTTTAAAAACATGCATTCTCTGAAAACAAATTCTGAAAACTCAAACTCTGTTATGGCATACGTTAATATGGTATCGTCATACCATTGACTTACAAGTCACATCTCTAAGCCATTATTATCAAAGTATATCTCTGTTCTAAAACATGGAATTCAGGACCACCACATCAACCATTCTTTTCATGAATACACATTCTTTAAAACCCATGTAAACACATGTAAGAAAACTCTCATTTACAATATTTCACACACATGAGGTCATCATGTCAAAGATACAAATTACATGCAATTTCTTTCTCTTTAACACAAAATGAAATCATATCAAAGAAAATCCCTCTCATCATTAACCAAATCATATTGAATTCTTTAATATTGAAAAGATTACTTTCAAAACCATTAAACATGCATCTCAAATCATTCACAATAAGATCATAAAATTAAATTTATCACAAGAGAGGATTTCATAATTTGTACTCTCAAAAAATCTTAAATTTCGATTTTATACATTACATATATTTGTAAATCAATTTAAGGGGAGAAGAAAAACTAAAGGTCAAACAACAAGGTTATTCAAACATTTATAATGCATAATTAAGCATGGATTCCAAAACCCCTTTATAAAATTCATACTTCGAGACTTAAATCATGTTCAGGTAATTTAATAGCCAATGTAGTTTTTAGGATGAACCCTACGTACCTCAAATTTGGAACTAAATGGGTGCTTCTCGAAGTCTACGGTTTGGGAATTCCAGATCTTCAATCAATTCCTGAAATCCACGATTGAATTTTGATCTATTTGGAAATTTGGGTTAAAATCCTTAGAAATGTTCTTGAGAATTTTGGGTGATTTTTGGTGGATTTAGGTGTATTTGGGATTAAATCTCGTGTTTAAGTTGATAGGGGAGGGGAAAATACCCAAAACACCCTTAATATTTTAGGAAAAACTGAATAAGGGACCAAGGCATTAGGCAAGGTGCCGCCTTAGTGTACCTCCGTATTAGCAAAGGCGCCGCCTTACCAATTGCGTTGCTAAATCCTCAGGCAATGTGATAGGTGAGGTTCCGCATCCTAATGAAATTGGATCACTGATTTGACACCCCAAACATGCCCTTAAGCTCGTTTAAAAATTCTAAAACTCACCCATAATGTACTCTTGACTTGCCCGATCGCATAGCAACAAAAAATTCAAGAAACGAAGGTCAGGAAGGTCAAAAATAAAATCTCTGAAGATTGGAAGTTCAAAATGATACTAAGTCTATTTTACACTTAGAAAAATTTAAAGTTTTCAACTCTATGGATATACCACTAGGAGCTAACACATGCACGACTTTTTGCGGGGTGTTATACGAGAGCTCTCATTTGCATACATTTAAGCCATATAGAAGTGATATTTACAAGGATTATGGCTTATGAGGCAGCCAAAGAAGCCTAGGATAAGCTAAAAAGGTGGGGTTTGAAGGTAGCAAAAGAGTTAAGTCTGTTAAGGTCTTAGCTTTGAAGGGGGAGTTTGAGCTCTTAAAGATGAAGGATTTGGATAGTGTGAAAGAATACTCTTCCAAGTTGATGGATATTGTGAATCAAATATGGATACTTGGTGAAAACTTTCCAAATCAGAGAGTTGTAAAGAAGATCATGGTCAGCCTTCCGGATAAGTTTGAATCAAAAATCTCAGCTATTGAAGAGTCTTGTTACTTGACTACTCTTTCAATAGCTGAGCTAATCTCTAAGTTGCAAATCCAATAGTAACGAGTAAATATGAGAAGTGAAGGTATAGTAGAAGATGGCTTTCGAGTAAGGCATAAATTCAAAAAACAAAAGAAAGGCAAAAAAAGTCTCTTTAGACCACTCTGGAGATGTGAAATTTGGTGGTTACCAAGGTGAATCATCAAGGAGAGGAAAATTTCCACCTTGGGGTATTTGTAAGAAGACAAACCTCTTAGATAATAATTATTAGAAGAAGTCCAATAGGTCTCATATTCAATGCAAATACAGCAAAAAGTATGGGCACATTGAGAAGTATTGCAGGCAAAAGCAAACTCAAAGTGGTCAGTCTTCCCAAGGAGTAAATTTTGTGGAAGATCACCAAGTTAAAAAAATGGAGGAAGAGGTATTCATGTCTTCATACACATCAAATGTTGATTGATATAATTGGTATGCCGACAGTGCGTGCACAAGGCACATGGTGATTGATGAAAATCTATTTGTTAGCTTGGACAGGTTAATAGGACCAAAGTGAGCTTGGAGATGGTGCACTGCTGAAAGCTCAAGGAAGAGGATCAGTGAAATTCCCTATGAACGAAGGTATACAAATAATAAACGATGTTCTTTATGTGCCAAGTCTGACACAAAACTTGCAGAGTTTTGCTTTATTGCTTCACAATAATTATTCACTTACTTTTAAGCATAAAAAATATGTCCTTTATGATCCTAAAGGTTGTGAAGTAGATAAAATTAGCATGATTGGTAATTCCTTTCCAATTGAATGCTATTCTTCTAAAAGTTTTTCTTTCAATGTTGAAATGAGTGATACTTGGCTTTGGCACCAAAGATTTGGTCATTACAACCTTAGTTCATTGGTGTATATGCAATCCAAGGGTATGGTGCTTGATGCACCCAAAATTTACATGTGCTGAGATATTTGTGAGTCATGTCAATTTGGTAAATTACATAGAAAATCCTTTCATAAAGGAAGTCTTTGGAGGGTGAAGGAAAAGCTAGAGTTGGTTCATACAAATATATGTGGACCAATAAGAAAGGCTTCTTTGAGTGGAAATAAATATTTTATTATCTTTATAGATGATCTAACTCGAATGACATGGGTCTATTTTCTAAGTAGCAAAGTTCATGTGTTCTCTGTTTTCAAGGAATTCAAGGGTATAGTAGAAAGGGAGAGTGGCTACCGATTGAAGTATATCAGGTCAGATAATGGAACTGAATATACTTCGCATCAGTTCAGCAAGTATTGTAAATATGTAGGTATTCAACAACAATTCACTGTTAGCTACACTCTAGAACATAACGGGGTTTCTGAGAGGAAGAACAAAACAGTGATAGAGATGGTGAGATGCATGTTGGAAGAAAAGAAGATGCCTAAATATTTTTGGGCTGAGGCAGTCAATACTGCCGTCTATTTGCTAAAAAGATTACCAATTATAGCACTCCAATACATGATGCCATTTGAAGCATGGAAAGTTATAAAGTCGTCTGTGACACTTGAAAATATTTGGTTCTGTGTGTTATGCCCATATTCCAGATGCTAAAAGAGGAAAATTGGACAACAAGGCAGAACTTTGTATTTATCGGGCTATAGCACAACTTCAAAAGGGTAAAAAGTGTATAATGTTCGTACGAAGAAGGTGCTTATCAGTAAAGATCTTGCGGTGGATGAGTCTAGCCACTATGATTGGGATCGAGATATTTTTTTTTAAAGAACCAAGATGGGGTACTGTAGTTATAGGTCTAAATCCGCAGACGAGTGATATTTCTTCCAGTCCTATTACTGGAAAAGAGAACAATTCAGATAGTGAATTAACTTTAGATTCTCCTATTTTGAAGACCAGGTCACTAGCTGAAGTTTATGAACAGTGCAATTTTACTCTTGTGGAACCATCTTCCTTTGAAGAAGCTCGTGAAGCTTGGATTTCAGCAATAGAGGAGGAGCTTGCCATGATTAATAAAAATGATACTTGGGAGTTGGTTAATAGGCCCGAACAAAAGAACATCATTGGTGTGAAATGGGTCTATAGAATGAATTTCAATCCAGATAGCTCCATCTTCAAACATAAAGACAAACGTGTAGTTAAAGGATATTACTAGTAGCCTGGAGTGGACTTTAGAGATACATTTTCTCCTGTCGCGAGGCATAAAACAGTAAGATTTTAGTTGCTCTTGCAACACAATACAAGTGGAAAATATACCATTTAGATGTCAAATCTGTATTTCTAAATGGATTTCTTGAAGAAAATATTTATGTTGAACAACCTGAAGTTTTTATAGTTACAGGTGAAGAAGACAAGGTGTATAAGCTTAAAAAATCTCTCTATGGCCTTAAACAAGCTCCGAGAGCTTGGTACAGTAGGTTGGATACTCATTTGCTGTCTCAAGGCTTCAACCGAAGCCTAAATAAACCTACTTTATATTTCAAAAGGCAAGCTGATGGGAAATTAATTGTGACATCTATTTATATTGATGATTTGATGACCATAGGTGAAGATTTTCTTGCGGTTCAAAAAGCTCAAAATGCGATGCTAAAAGTTTTTGAAATGTCTGATCTAGGGGGGGATAAAGTTCTTCCTGGGAATGGAAGTTTCTCAATCTTCTGAAGGAATTTTCTTATCCCAAAAGAGGTATGCCCTTAATCTCTTAAAAAGGTTCAAGCTTGATAAGTGCAAATCTGTTGCAACTCCACTTGTTGTAAATGAAAAGTTAATAAAGGATGATAGAGAAGAGCGGGTTGATTAAAAACTTTATAGGAGCCTTATTGGAAGCTTGTTGTATTTGACTGCTACCAGGCCAGATATAATGTTTGCAGCTAGTCTACTATCCCGATATATGCAATGTCCTTACACCAAGCATCTTGGAGCTGCTAAAAGGGTGTTGAGGTATATTATAGGGACAACTTATTATGGCATTTGATACAGAATTATGGAGAATAGAGTTCTTATTGGTTATTAAGATATTGATTGGGGTGGATGTTTGGACGATTATAAAAGCACATCTGGTTACTCTTTTTCATTTGATTCAGGCCTTTTTTCTTAAAGCACAAAGAAGCACGATATCGTAGCTTAATCTTCAGCATAAGCCGAGTATGTGGCTGCTGCATCTGCTACAATTCAAGAAATTTGGTTGAGAAAAATCTTGTTTGAATTGGATCTTTTGCCAAAAGAACCAACAGTGATCTATGTGTACAATAATTCAGACATTGATATGGCTGAAAATCCAGTGCAACATGGAAGGACGAACCATATCAACATCAGATTTCATGCTTTATAAGATGTAGAGAATAAAGGAAAAGTTAATTTGGTGCGTTGCAGAAGTGAATAACAACAAGCCGATATTCTAACCAAGGCTCTTCCCACAAACAAATTTGAGTTTCAAAGGTCGTTGCAGGGAGTTTCAATGAAAAATCTTAAGGGGGAGTGTTAGGAAATTAAGATTTATCTAGAAACTCCTAGTTAGAAGATATTTTTGTAGTAGAAACTCCTAGATATTAGATATATTTTGGAATAGGTTCTTCCAGAATATCCTAATGTAGTATCTTGAATAAATATTTTAGAATTATCTAGATATTCTAGACTAGTAGAATATAAGGATCACTAGATTTTTCTTGTAGATGTATCTATAAGGATATCTAGAATCATCCATAAACTAGTATAAATAGGAGGAACATTGTGCATTTGTAACCATCCAGAAAAATAGAAAACACTCAAAAAAAGTTTCAGCTTCTCATTCTTCACTGCAGTCTTTTTTGTAGCAATTTACAGCTGCATCATTTTCACTGTTTAGCTTGCTGTTTTCCAATCCCTCTTTCCCTTCTTTTGACAAATCCACGTAATCCATCATTGCCTTTATACGAATAGTTCTCAAATGTAGCAAATTGAGGCCCTTGAGGGATGCATCCTTGGAGATTATTATGGGAGAGATTTAAGAATGCAAGATAAGTGAGTGAAGCAAGTTGTTGTGGTATCTCTCCAGAAAGATGGTTAAATGAAAGGTCCAATGATTCGACTTTAGATAAACTTTCCAGTGATAGTGGAATATGACCTTACAATTTATTATGAGATAAACTTAGCAATCGAAACACAATAAGATCTCCCATAATACTTGAAAAGTATACTTCAAATTTGTTATTTGAAAGATCAATGGTTGTGTAAATCATCAAAATTCTAACATGTTCAAGCTTCAGCCCCTTGGCTACAACTGTAACAAAATCTTGGTAATATGAATCTCCCAGATATTGTGATCCTTTCAATGTTTGATCAATTGTCCTCCTGGCTTTCAGATGTTGAAACAGACTCATATAGGCAAATAGTGAATTAGAGTATGATGATTGTGGAGTGGTAAATGATTATGTTGTACAACAAAAATAACAAATCCAGTGTAATCCTACAAGCGGGGTACAGGAAGGGTGGTTTGTACTCCGACCTTGTCCCTTGTGCTTTCTCTATATATAGTACATACACGTATTTAAGGAAAAAATAAACCTAAAGGATGCTACAAAGACTATATATATTTAGTTGTTGTCAAGTGACCAGGAGTTCACGGGTTTGAGCTATGGAAATAGCCTCTGCATAAATATAAAGTAAGACTACGTATAATAGATCCTTGTGGTCCGGCCATTCCTCGCCGATCCCTCCCCCAGCGAATGCTTAATACAATGCCCTGCCCTTTTTTACATTTGTTAAGAATACCAAACATGAAACTTTGGGTCGAAACAAGTTATAATCTTTTTTGCATCCATTGAGGAAAATTACAAGAATCTTGTAGCTCACAACAAGTCACTCTTAACTTGAAACCACGCTACACAAGTAGAATTAAAATGTCTCTTTATACACATACAGTGTAGAAAAGGTAAGCACAAGTCACAACATAAATTTCTCACAAAAATAAAGGTATCGGACCTACAACTAAAGTAGATCAAATAAAAGAATTGTCAAGGAACAAAAGGGAATGTAAGCATAGGTTTAATAGCATAGTTGGAATTGGCATACAACATGTTTATGGAAGATTATTAGAATGAATATAATATGGAAACTAAAAAAGATGGACAGATATGTCAAGTTGAAGGAATTTCAGACCAAAATTGGAGGAAAAAATTTAGACCATTTCTCGATTTGTGATACAAGAATAATGGTCGCCTTAGCTTTTGACGACATCATTCAAAGTCACTATGTGAAGAATCAAGCTTTGGTCACATGGAGTGCATGGGATCATACTTTGAGGGTACATTTTGAGCCTACCATTGATCAAACCCAAGTGTGGAAGATTGTTTAGAGCCATGAAGACTTAAGGACTCTCGGGTTTGGACCACTTTTGTTAGTTCACGATATTGGTTCCCTTTACTAAGGGCATTTTGGTCACTTATCTTTAAGGTAATTTTGAACAATTCATATTATCTTCTAACACACCAAGTCCACCCTTGGTCATTAAGGGCAATGCGGTCTTTTTGTCTACTTTTGTAATATACTATAAGTTGTACATTTTAGGTCTTTTCTCTTTAGTTCATGAAGACGAAATATTAAAACACTTAAAATCCTCTCTCTTGAAAGTATACCAACTTAGTTTAGTTTTAGTATAGGGCTTGGTAAAGCTAACATTGTTCTTTGCTAAAATGGTGGATCTTGAGGTGAGTTGATTCCCTTGGCAGTCACCGTAAGAGTGTGGTTTGATTATTACATTCATTAAGATTTTTTGAGTTTAATGCACTCTTTAGTTATTAATCTTAGAATAATCTTGGTCTCACTATCTATCCTTTACTTTTGTTGTTGTTATCTTGTGTAGTGGACTGTTTTGGGTCATTTATTGAATCCGAAACTTGTGTTATTGTTGTTCATATGGCTCATCACATTTTATAGATGTTTTGGTTTGGAAGTACACCCTTGTATCTTGTATTCTTGTTGTTGGTAGCGAATCCAAGTGTGGTCTCCATCTTGGTCCTCGAATCCTTAAGATTAGTGGACTGATTTGGAGTGTGTTTCATGTTTCCGCTGTCATTCTTATATCATTTGGTATCAAATAATGGATTGATATTGCTCCTACAAGATCAAATCTTGGGCTAGCCCACTTAAAAACCCAAAAAAAAAAGTTAAAATCTGAAAATTCCAGAAAAATAGCAATCTGTCCATTTTGTGTTCTTGGTCGAAAGTTGTGTTCTTGTGGTGTTCTTGGACGATATTTACTCTTGAGTATAGGTCTAGGAGTCTTTTATTTGTCTTGTGTGTTTGTGGTGTTAGTTTTTTTCTTCACTACCACTTTGAGTCGATCTAGATTTGAGCTTTAAAGATTGATGTAATTGTGAACAAGTAAGGCCGTGTGGTAGACATTGTTGTTGAGAAACTTGACTTGGCCATGTGTGTGGTTGTTGTTGTTTAAAATAGTATTGTTTTTGTTCTTGAAGTTCTTCATAACCTTCATCTCTTGTTAAAAAAAATCTGAAATGCAACACTAAAGAGACTTGGCCATTGTTGGTGGTTTTGTAGTCTTGGCCGTGTGAAAACATTGTTGTCTTGGAGTTGGCCGTGTGGTTGTATTGTCGATATTGGTAATTATTTTTTATTGTTCTCGGTGATGTTGAAGTGTTCTTGATGTTCTTCCCAACCTTCATACTTTGTTAAAATAAAGTGAATGCTAGATCTATAAATGTGAAGGGAAAAAGGTGAAGAATTATTAGTCTTGAAAGACCCCTAACTACCAAAATACTTTACATCACATCTCAACCACTTTTCTTGAAACAAGAGTCCATGTTTTAAGGAGAAGTACAAGAAAAAGTCAAATCTTGAAAATTGAAAAAGGTTTCAAGACTTATTTTTCCCTCCTAAAACAAATTCCACCAATCTAAATTAATTTTTGATCAAGACTTGAACCTTTGAGAATAACACTTGATAAAACCAAACCAATACGTGGCTGACACGTCATCACTGCTACTGTTCACACAATATTTTTGAGCTCAAATTTTAGATTCTTAGTTTCATCTTATTGTTTTATTAGTTTCATGTCTTGATTCTAGAATTAATTAACAACTAGTAATCACCTACTTAATTGTAGATTAATTAGTGAATCCGCTTCTTCGTGTCTTCGTTATTTGTGTTCTTTTCTCATTTTTAACTCATAGTAACTTCTTTGTTTCAAGTTCGTAAGTAAATTTTATTTTGTTTCTTAAGTCGATCAAGCAAGAATCCATTCTGGCCGCCAAGTAGAATTGACATCTTCTTGACTACCGGAGTATAAGCAACTTTCAATATTCTCCGCTATAAGCAACTTTCAATATTCTCCGCTCCAATTGTGAGGATCACAAAAGTGAGTGAATATGAGTGTTGGTGAGGAGCTTTTACTACTAATCTTGTTTGTTCATTTTTTAGGTTTAAAAGGTGATATAAGGAGAATATGTCTTCGATAACCGGAGATTATTGTGACTACAACATGGAAGACTATGGTTGTAGTGAGGGGTTTTATGGCTACGAAGTTGAGGTAGATTGCGGAGGCTATAAAAATATCATGATCGAAACTTGGGCAGATTTGAAAGTTACTATTTTGAGGGAGAAAATGAGGTGAATGAAGTGCCTAGTGCTTATGGTGACTTTGGAGATGATGTAAGACCTCGTGATGGATCTTACTATGACATTGGGTCATGTGAGGAGTCCTACCCTTCTCACTCTAAACCTAGATTTGGTGTTAGGTATAACTCTTTCGTTCACAAAGCTTATGAGAGTTATGATGAAAGTACACGTGAGGAGTGTGAAGATTCATATAGTGTGAATGGTTATACTAGCTCTAGTGAAGGTTGTTCAATGAGAATAAGAGGGTATGCATCTCCAAAATTGAGGGGTACTCGTGTCCTTTACAATGTTGATCCAAGAAGGAGTGTACACTCCGGAAAGGTGACCATTTGTGGGATACCGGGCTGCCTCATTGTGTTAAATGATAGGTACTATATAAAATACATCATTCCATCCATGGTTGACTACTTGGGGTTGTTTTGCGAGCCTTTACTCATTCCATACTTCTTGGACGGGTTTAAGGTTACTGAGAGGGTCAAAGTTGTCTTATCCTAATTTGAGTACCACGAGGAGGTGTGGTGTGA
Source organism: Capsicum baccatum var. pendulum (assembly GCA_030864225.1). Classification (NCBI taxonomy): domain Eukaryota; kingdom Viridiplantae; phylum Streptophyta; class Magnoliopsida; order Solanales; family Solanaceae; genus Capsicum; species Capsicum baccatum. Next base: position 13,723,317 of record CM061556.1, read on the forward strand.
TATTCTTCTATTAACATATGGTCATGTATGCTTAGGTGTCAATTTTTTTGCATAACATAGAGTTCTAAATGTGTAAAATAGGCCTAATGTTGTAAGAGACCGGTGGGGAAACCACCTCATGACATACATGCTGCCCTAGCTGGAAAGAAAAGTGAATACTTACTCCAATCCAAATGCTTATGAGAGAAAAAAGATTAATAGGAGTAAGGGTGTGCAAGGTGTTAATCTAAGAGTGGAAAAAGGAGAGGTTATGTGGAGCAAAGCGACGGGATCGCCACCAAATCGAGCTAACATTGTTTGTCCTCCTATTTCAAAGGACATTTGTGTAGGTACCGACATGGCAAGTGATGGAGATCAATGACAAAGTGAAGTTGCTTCCTAAGCTTATGGATGACCTTTACAATACGGCAAAGGAGATTCGACTTAAGAACTTCAAGGTAAAATAGCTAACTCTTACACTTTTGTGCATGTGAATGATAATTGTGCGGCTAGTAGCCCATTGAGTGTGAGTAGTAGATTACTTACTTGTGAGTCTAATTATTCTTTGCTTTTTTTAATGATGTACATGTTGTGAGTATGGATACACTAATTGATCCTATTGATGACTAAATTGACACTTCTTGTAAGATCGATTTATGTTCACCTAGTGTTGAAACCTATATGTTGAACGGAAGTACATTGTCTTGTGTAATTGGTGTTGATAAACCTATTTGTAAAAATTTTCCACCACTTGAGTATGTGTGTGATGTGATTAAGCGAAATCAAGTGAGTGAAGTATTTGAAAAAGTTTGTCAACAAAAGGGGAGTGAACCCGAGAGCTATTCTTGGGATAATCTTATACTTAAAATCTCTTTAAAATGAGATATTGAGCTTTTAGAGAGTGCTGAATGTGTTTGTTCTGAATCTTCCCGTTAAACAGATCATTCTCTCTTTAGGTATAATGTCTTATTTGAAGATGATATAAACACTCCTAATAAGCCTAGTGGTGAAAATGAAAGTATAGCTTGCCTTGGAAGCTATAGTCAATATGCTAACCCACTATGGTGTGACAACATTCCTCCTAAAGATGGAAATCTCTTTTTGAAATACGATATTACTCTTATGGACAAGGAATGTGTAGTCCTTCTTGAAAACCCAAGGACAAATGTGTCATTGACTCCTTGGGGTAATGTTCCTAAATGTGCATCCTTGTTTGACACACTTATGCCTAAATTGCATGAATTCCAACTTGTGGATGCCAAGTTATCTAGTTGTTTGAAGGAAAGAATGTGTATGTCTTTAAATACTTATTCTTCACCCGTTAATTCCTTTGCATGTGATTCTTTCCTATACTACCTCTTTTCCTATGATGATGACCATGCTAGTTTTGGATTTATTTTATGTCGAGGTAGGAAGTTTGTTGGTCTGTCCATGTGTGTGTGTGATAATGCTATACGGATTTTATGGACTTTAGAAACAATCGGAACACCTTCCTTGGTGTGGTCTTTTGACGAGATAAAGAAGCAATGGTGTCTTATGGCTCATAAGATAAAGGAAGTTCTACCTTATGGATTATTTGATACCATTAGGACCTATGTAGTTCTTTATCTCTTGGTAATTCCCATAACCAAATCCTTTGTGCACCTTTTATTGAGATTTTTATATTTAATTCAAAGGATCCTTAATTATATTGCAAATATGTGCAACTTTGGCATGTTGAGATGATTTGTTGTGCCAACCCTAACCCTCATGCCATGAGGAGTTTGTATTTGTTCGCCCTCTCTTCAATTTTGCAAGGTTTGGATTCGAGGTCAAATCCTTTTCAAGAAGAGGAGGATGATACAAGAATAATGGCTGCCTTAGCTTTTGACGACATCATTCAAAGTCACTATGTGAAGAATCAAGCTTTGGTCACATGGAGGGCATGGGATCATACTTGTAGGGGACATTTTGAGCCTACCATTGATCAAACCTAAGTGTGGAAGATTGCTCGGAGCCTTGAAGACTTAAGGAATCTCGGATTACGATTTTGGTTCCCTTTACTAAGGGCATTTTGGTCACTTAGCTTTAAGGGCATTTTGGACAATTCATATTGTCTGTCAACACACCAAGTCCACCCTTAGTCATTAAGGGTAATGCGGTCTTTTTGTCTACTTTTGTAATATACTATAAGTAGTATATTTTAGGTCTTTTCTCTTTAGTTTATGAAAGATGAAATATTGAAACACATAAAATCCTCTCTCTTGAGAGTAGACCAACTTAGTGTAGTTTTAGTATAGGGCTTCGAAAAGTTAACATCGTTCTTTGCTTGAAAATGGTGGATCTTGAGGTGATTTTATTCCCTTGGCGGTCACCGTAAGAGTGTGGTTTTGATTATTACATTCATTAGGGGTTCTTGAGTTTAATACACTCTTTAGTTCTTAATCTTGTAATAATCTTGGTCTCACTATCTATCCTTTACTTTTGTTGTTGTTATCTTATGTAGTGGACTGTTTTGGGTCATTTATTGAATCCAAAACTTGTGTTATTATTGTTCATATTGTTCATGATTTTTTATAGCTGTTTGTTGTTGAAATACACCCTTGTATCTTATTCTTGTTGTTGGTTGCAAATCCGAGTGTGGTCTCCATCTTGGTCCTCGAATCCTTAAGATTAGTGGACTGATTTGGAGTGTGTTTCGTGTTTTCGCTGTCATTCTTGTATCAATTTGTGCGTTTCATCCTTGCGTAGGGGCTATGTTAATCTTCTCTGTATCATTTTAATTTTACCATGCTAATCTTCTCTGTATCGTTTCAATTTTTATCAGATGTCCCTAAAGGGAAAAACACATACTTCAACTCTTTTTATTTGACTTGAACAATCTCACTTGTATTGGGACTTAAACCATAATGGGTTGGAACTTAAACCATAATGGGTTGGCTTATTACTGTGTTGGGACAAGCAAGAATGCAGTGTACCCAACAATAGGGACGTCAGTATGAAAGAAATGTACTAGTATATAAGGCATGAATAACATATGAAAGATAGCAAAAGTAGACAAGTACAAGAATCAACCTTAAACTTGAATGCCATATTGGGCGTACAATAAGGAAACTGAAGAACCATGATAGGCCTCATATTGATACCGTGATAGATCAACTTCTGATCGCGTTCTAGATTTCATTAAACATTTGCGCCCATGTACTATCTGTATATATTTATACAGTACACACACATATATATAGGGAAAAACAAGTCTAAAAGATGTTTTACAGACTTAAGAAATAGTTTCTATAAATCCGTCTTCAAAGACGAATGCACTTCTTGGGCTTTAATCCTTCAACCGTGAACCAAACATCAACCATTGTGAAATTCTAGCACAGCAGCTAGATCATTCATGATCAATGGAGGGAAATGTAAAAGAGAAGCTGAACTTTATTTATTCATTAGCTTTACATTGTTGTTGCTCTTATTTATAGACAGAAAAGTGTTGAGCTGAGTGAGCTTCTCTCCAACTCATTGATAGCTCAGCATAACCGACTAACGACCTAACAACTTCTTCAACTAACTTTGTAACTAACTCACCAAATAACCAACTGATTAACTACTTTTTCAATATTAATACAGTACATTTACATTTACAGATACACTGATGTAGTGATCACATATACATGTTGAAACACTCCCCCTCAAGCTGCAGGGTGCATTACATTAAGCACACCAAGCTTTTCTAACAAGTGTGCATGTTGAGCATGACTTAAACCCTTGGTGAGAAGGTCAGTAACCTGATCATGAGTGTGAACATAATTAGCCTGTATCAAGCCATTCTTGATCTTGCCCGTGATGAAATGGCAATTTATTTCAATGTGTTTTGTCCTCTCATGAAACACAAGATTATTGGCCAATTGTATAGTTGAATTGTTGTCACTAAATACTAAAATAGGCAGAGTAATGGGATTATTGATTTCCTGAAACAATCCAACTAGCCAAGTTACCTTTGTAACTATTGAAGCCATGCTTCTATATTCAGCTTCAGCAGAACTTCTGGACACAGTGTGTTGTTTCTTGGACTTCTAAGAGACTAATGGTCCACCAAAATGAATAGAATATCCAGTAACTAAACATTTAGTGTTAGGACATGAAGCCCAATCTGAGTTACACCAACAAGTGAGAGTGGTAGAAGGATCATCTTTCAACCAAATGCCTTGACCAACTGGACCTTTGAGGTATCTTACTACTCTAGTAGCAGCCTCCCAATATAAGTTTGATAAGAAGAAACATCAAAAAACAACTCATCTCCTTGCACACCTATGGACTAATCATATTCAAGTGTTTTTAATCTGAGATTAGACTCCAAATGGGTGAAGGCAAGCTTAGAATCACTAAGACCTATATCAGAAATTAACTCAAGGATGTACTTTCTTTGATTTGATATCACCCTAGAAGCTGATCTGAGGATCTCAATACCTAAGAAGTACTTGAGATCACCCAAGTCCTTCATTCTAATCTATTTATGCAACTTGTCTTTGGCTTCATTAATCAAGGTACTGCTACTACCAGTAATGAGTGGGTCATTAACATACACTAGAACTATCACTGTATTAGCACCTTTATGTAGAGTGAATAGAGAATAATCATGTGCACTCTGTGTGAAACCAATATCAAGTAAGTCATTAGTGAGTTTGAGATTCCATTATCTGGAAGCTTGCTTGAGACCATATAGGGATTTAAGTAACTTGAAAACTCTATTCTCCCCTTGTCTTTTAAAACCTTCAGGTAGTTCCATATATACTTCTTCTTCAAGATCACCTTGTAAGAATGCATTATAGATATCCATATGATGAAGAGTCCAGCTTTTAGATACTGCTACAGCAATTACAAACCTAACTATTACCATTTTAGTAACTGTTGAGTATGTTTCATGATAATCTAGCCTTTCTTGTTGTTTATATCCTTTGGCCACTAACCTTGCTTTGAATCTTTCTACCTCCCTATTTGCAAGATACTTTATTTTGTATATCTACTTTGAACCCATAGCATTCTTGCCTTTGGGAAAGTTAACAATAGTACATGTATTATTAGCCTCTAATGCCTGGATTTCCAACTTCACGGCTTTCACTTATCTGTCATCCTTTACAGCTTGCTTAATGTACTGGGGTTCAGTCAAATTGGAGAACTTTGACAAGTAACATTAATAAGTAAAGCTTATTTTTTTGTAAGATAAGATGTTAGCCAAGGGATGCTTACATCTTTGGCTCTTAGAGGTATCAACATAGTCATGCATCCACACAGGTGGTCTAACAATTCTAGTAGATTTGCTGGTAGATGTTTGAGTCAAGGGGGATCAACTAAACTATCTTCTCTATTACTGTGCCAGGTACATCTATATCAGGTGTAGCAGTATCAGTAAGAACATCAGCTTCAATGGAATTATGCTCATCGGGAATATCATCACCTATGGAGTTTAAGAACTCAGTGATATCTTCCCCAGCTTTGGAAGTTGTTGTAGGCTGTAAGTCCTTCTATGATGGCTCAAATGGGAATGTGTCTTCTTGGAACACAATATCTCTACTAACAATCAACTTTTTGGATTGCAATTCCATATATCCTACTAACACAGCAGGTTTTGCCCTTTCAGAAAATTTATCACCTCTGGGAACAACTGTGACATAGCACAAACAGTCAATCACCCTTAAGTGAGAAAGTTTGGGATCCTTGGAGAATAACAGATGAAATAGGCTTCTACCATTTAAAACTGAGGATGGTAGCCTATTCATGAGGTGTACAGCAGCCTTCACACACAATCATCAATACTTGATTGGCAAATGAGATTGAAATTTTAGAGCTCTAGCTATGTTTAGTATCTGTCTATGCTTCCTCTCCACAACTCCATTCTGTTGTGGAGTGTGAGGACAGCTAGTTTGGTGCAAAATGCCCAAAGATTGAAACAATGCATGACATTAAGAATTGATAAACTCAGTTCCATTGTCAGACCTTATGGTCTTTATTAATACTCCATATTGTGTTGTGATCATAGATATTAAGGTCTTAATAACCACTATGGCTTCAGACTTCAGTTGTAACATATGTACCCAAGTGTATCTACTGTAATCATCAACCATAGTCATAAAATAGTACTTATTATCAAAAGTAGCATTTCTGTAAGGGTCCCAAAGATCCATGTGTACAAGTTCAAAACATGTTGAAATTTTGAAGTACTACGAGGGAATGATAATCTTATTTGTTTAGCTAGTGGGCATATTGTACATTTATTCAACATAATCACATCATTATGACTCTTCAACAAATCTAATGATCTCAAAACCTGTGAAGCTGGATGTCCAAGTCTTTTGTGCCTCGGTGTGCAACTTAGAACAGAACTATCTTCAATGATCTTGTTGTGCTTTAGTACTGCAGGACTAGTATTATCTTTCCATTCTCCTCTAAGTATATAAAGGCCGACCTCCTGTCTACTAATCCCCTTCACCTTGCCACTAAAGAGGTCCTGAAATACATAGAAATCGGGATAGAAGAAAACAAAACAAGAGAGTTCCTTGGTTATCTTAGCAACAGACAATAGATTAAGTATGAATTCTGGGATAAAAAGAACATCCTTGACCACACCATCTGCAAATACATAAGCCTCTCCAATATGAGAAATGTTTACTTCATCACCAGTAGGAAGGTGTAGTTTGTCCTTTTTACTTGATACTAGGATTGTACTATTTCTAAACATGTGTTTGTGTGCAGCCATATGATATGTAGCCCCTGAGTGCACAATCCATTTGTCAGAACAAGTTTTGGATAGAAAAAAAATGGTTATACCTGTCATGTTGACTTGTTTCATGTCCTTAATGTCCTTTTTCAGCATGCTCATAATTTAAGTGTATTCTTCATCTGTGAATGTGTGAGGCTTTGCCAGTGGTGCAGGTCCCTGATCATGACTTGAACCAGCAACATCAACTTGTCCTGCTACCACATTGGTTGTTTGAGAAGGCTTACAGCTATGTTGTTGCCACTGCCATATGAGAAATAGTTGTTACCACTACCATATGACCTAGGATTGACCGCAATATACCATTGTTTCTTTTTGTTCTTCCAATCAGTAGGATAGCCAATCAGCTTATAGCAACTCTCTTTGGTATGAACTGAGAGGCGACAATAATAACACTTTCTACCTTTGTAGTTGGAACTTCCCTATCCATACCCATAAGAACCATGATTTCAATTCACCTACATGGCTAGTGGTTCTGATCTATCATGTACAGCAAGCATACAAGAGGAATGTTGGATCTCATCCTGAACAAGCATGACATAAGCGTGATTGATAGTAGGAGTTACTCCCTTGAGTAAAATTTGTCTCTGAGCTTGATCAGAGGACTCATTTAAGCCACTTAAAAACTATAAGAGTCTCAATTGACACCTATGATCTGAATATTCCTTAGACTTAGGGCAACCACAGCTAGGATTAGGAACTAACACATCATACTCACTCCACAAACTTTTCAATTTGGTGAAATAAACTGAAATTGAATCAATACCTTGAGACAGCATATTGATGTCACGGTGCAACTAATAGATGCGCATACGATTCACTTTGTTAAATCTCTCTTTCAGATCTTCCCAGAAGCACAAGCATTTGTAGCATAAACAATGCAAGATAGCAGGCTTTGATTGACTATGTTCATAATCTAGGATAAGACAATCGCATTACATGTCTCCCATTTCTCATGAAGTTCCTCCTTGTACGAGTCCTTGCTGCAGGATTTAGTGACAAAACCAAACTTCCTCTTTCCTTAGAGTGCAATGCGCATTGAACGACTCCACAAGTTGTAATTTTCTGAACCAGTGAATTTGATGGGAACGAGTACAGTATTAGAGCTCTGAAGTTCTAATAAAAAGTGGATCACTTTGATCAATCTTAGGAGCCATGGCTGAACAGACTGAATCAACAATGGAGTTTAATCGAGAAGAAGAAGAAGCCGATGACAGAGATCACACAAATTTGGATTTCAATCGAGATTTGCAGATAATAGAATGAGAAGTGAACTGAATCTTCTCAGTACTGAGCTCGTGGCTCTAATACCATGTGAAATTCTAGCACAGCAGCTAGATCATTCATGATCAATGAAGGAAAATGTAAAAGAGAAACTGAACTTTATTTATTCATTAGCTTTACATTGTTGTTGTTGCTCTTATTTATAGACAGAAGAGTGTTGAGCTGAGTGAGCTTCTCTCCAGCTCATTGACAGCTCAGCATAACCGACTAACCACTTGCCTAACAACTTCTTTAACTAACTCACCAAATAACCAACTGACTAACTACTTTTTCAATATCAATACAGTACATTTACATATATAGATGCAGTGATGCAGTGATCACATATACATGTTGAAACAACCATTTACTCAGATTCTTGCGTTTTGAACTAGCAACATTTACCAAATCAGGTCGGGAAAATAGCTTTTGGTTACATTTGTTAAGAATCTCAAACATGAAACTCCATGTTGAGACAAAGTATAACCTTTTTCGCGTTCATTAAGGAAAATTACAAGAATCTTGTAGCTCACAAGTAGAACTAAATGGCTATCGTAGGGCAGTGCAACATAGGTAGCAACAAATACTATTCACCAAAATGCAGTTTTGGAAAATTCAAGAGCATTGCATAAAATGAACCAATAGAACATAAAACCAGTAAGTGAAAATGTGTACGAGTTTCAGAAAAATCATGTCATGTTTTTTTTTTAAAAACTAGCACAAAGATAGCAAGCACAGTGGGATACTTACAACGGTGTTTAAGAAATCATGAGGATTGTATTTGGTAATTAAGAACGAAACAAATTTGTTAGCATAATAAACAGGGGGGAATGTGCACCCTAGGTGCGACCTAATAGTTAATGAAGTGGTTGAGAACCATGAAGTTTCAGGTTCAAATTTCAGTCAAGAACACAAAAAGCACTAGGTGATTTGTGACATGTAAATTGCTAGATTTGTGCGTGTCATCCTTGCGCAGGCTATGCTAATTTTCTCTGTATCAGTTCCAATTTTATTGGATGTCCCCAAAGGAACAAAAACACACTTCGGTGTCCTGCTAGTGCTATATAAACTAAATAAACAAACTTGGCTTAAGTCATCGACAAACACTTAAAGTTGTCCCGAAAATTCACTTAGACCCCTCAACTAAGACATGTACCTATTAGGCCTCTAATCCACCCGAATTTTGATCCACTCAGGCCTTTTTTGCCTAATCAGCAACAAGCATAGAGTGTGTGTAATACACTTGTCTGACGTGGCAAAATTAACTAATTAAAAAAACAAAACATGTGGCAAAAAAAATTTTAATATTTGATCTTATCCATTTTCTATTTAAATATCTATTTAATAATAATTTTTTAATTAAAAAAACACCCCACCCACTCAATCGTCATCTTCACACACCCCAACGTCTTCACAATTCACACACACAATCGTCATCCATCCTTTTTTTTTTATTTTCTTCATATCCAGGGTGCACTATTTTATTTAAATATGGAGAGTTAAGATATATCCGACAAGCCACAAATTAAGGCGTCCAGCCTCACCAATATCAGCATCACCATCATCGTCTCCTCTTTGGGAACCGTGACCACTAGTTCACCGTCAGCAAAATCAGTGGTAGCCAACTCCGGCAGAGTCGTCCGTCTTTACAGTTCACACACACGAGAGCAACAAATAGTTTCAAAAGGATGACGACGACAAATTCACAGTTCACATAGTTTTGCCGGACGACAGCAGCAAATCTATAATCTATATTTATATCTATAATCTATATCTATAACTTATAATATATTAAAAGTATGAAGGGCATTAGAAATATCATTTAAACTTTTTGTCCTTCATTAAAATCTTTGCTTTAGACAAAATCGTATCTTCACTATTTTTTCCTAATATTTAAGAGTTGTGAATTGACTAAATATATTTATAGTAAAACTTTTTTTTATTAGAAGTCACCAAAATTAATGACAACTAATATTTTTTAAATTATTTTAAAAATTATAAATCAACTAGATTTGATTTTAAGAAGATTTAAAAAGTCTATAAATTTACATTTACATCTATAGTATATTAAATTCATTAACCACTTGAAACTTCTGATGGTAAAATATATATGTGCTTACAATAAAATATATGTTTCGAACTTTTTTCACTTCATTAAAAATTTTCATAATAAATAAAATAGTTAAATTTTAGATAATCAAAAATTACACGTGCAAGACACATGCGACTAAACTAATATATTAAAAGTGTGAAGACCCTTAAAAAAATGATTTGAACATTTTGCCCTTCAATAAAAGACTCCACAATAGACAAAATTATCATTTACCATTTTACTAAATTATTATTTAATTATTTTGTAATACTTTAGGTGTCCCATTAAAATTTGGTTATTGATCTTTCCTTATTTAAACATAATTAAAAATACTATTAATTTTTAATTATTAATCACCTTCTTTATTTAAACATAATTAAAAATACTATTAATTTTCAATTATTAATTCACCTTCGAGGAACTAACCAAATATGAACTTTAAGTACAAGCAAAATACTACTTTAGTAGTTATTTGTTGATCGAATTTGTGAGTCCCTTTTTAACAATAATTTGACAAAAATAGGTAGGTTATTTTGGCAAAAATTTTACTTAAAATAGAAAATAAATTAAGTAATTTTTTTTTTTTAATGCTAGCATCAAAGTAATGTATAAATCTTTGTCTCTTTACTTTTCTATTTAATTTGTATTTGTATTTTTTTTTTGCACTTTGAAATTCTTTTTATCAGTTAATTGTTATTCGTTGCTTTTAAATATTGATTTGATTGCCTAATTATGTGATTTTTTTTATGTGTGTTTTATCATATTTTGAGATTCTTTCCTTAATTTTTTAGATTCTATCATAATTTATGTTTGATAGGTTATGACCTCGCTCGAAAGAATGCGGTAAGGATAAAATTTTCAATTCAAATTCTAAACTTTAAAAGAACATAGATAATTGAGGTATAACATCTATCAATTTAATTAACATATAACTTATTATTTTTGAAAATTAGATAATCTATCTACATTTATTATTTAGAAGGAAACAATTCTCGCAATAATTTTTTGATCGATCATATGTGGGTCAATCGATTAGTCACAAAGAAATTGAGGTTAAAGTTTTTAATATGCATCATGACGTTGTCGTAAGTACATCATTAAATATTTACATCTAATTATGTACATTCTTTTATTAAAGATATATACAATATAAGAAAGTAAAAAGTTTGTCTATGTACCATCATTAGTTGTAGCAAGGTAAAGGAGTGATGTTTGACAAAATTGAAAGGTAATAATATATTTTAATAAAGTATTTTTTTTATCTGTGTTCTTAATTTTATGACTTTTTTTCTGCCTTCAATTATATTTTATATTATAAATATTAGTCTCAACCATAAATTTGATGGTATAGTACTAATAATATTTATATTTTAATTCAATATGACGTATATGTACAATAAATGCTTCATTGTGACTTAATTTTTCTCTAAATCTTTTTCTTTGATGAGCAAAAAATTTTTAATTCATTAAATTTCTCATTTTATGTATAGTTGTATTGATTAAGATGAAACACTTTTATTGTCAAATCATATTTTTTAAATAGATGCAATATTTATGCAACTCAATTGTTATTTTTAAATAATTTTATTTCTTTATATCTAATTCTATTTATCAACACGAGACACACGTGCAAAGCACGTACACTTGATTAGTAATCTTAATTCACTTCTGATGACGGGGTGGGAGTGGGGTGCTATGAAAACGATGATGATACGGGGGAGGGTTGAAGATGACGAATTGAGGTGGGGTGAAGCCGATGACGCGGGGTGAGGGTGGGGTGGGGTGAAGACGATGACGATGACGTAGGGGTTGAAGATCTTCTTCTTCTTTTTTTTAAAATTATAAATTATTACAATTAAAATTTATATTAATAAAATAATTTAAGTATAAGTTTTTAATTTAAAAAAAGTAAAATATTATTTTTCTTCGATTCACGCGTCCAAGGAGAGTATAATACACTCTTCTTGCCAAATCAGCATTTTGTGCCTGATAGGTATTAGTTTTAAGCAGTTGAGAAGTCTGATAGGTACAAGTCTTAGTTGAGGGGTCAAAGTGAATTTTCGGGACAATTGACTAGCTTGTTGGGCTTCTTTTGTGGTTATGGGCCTGGACTGTTGTTTACTTATTTGTGTTCCACTTGAACAAGCCCAGTTGTGTCTGGACTTAGCCCATAATGGGCTGGATTTTTTTGTGGGTCAAGTTTAGAAATACGTCGGTGTCGGTCTTTGATATTTTTTTCCTCGTAAAAAAATGGTCTTATAAAAGTAACATTTATAAGGGAGGTGGTCTTGATTTTTCAGTCCCACTTAATAATTTTTTTAAATGTTGCCTCCGCTTTAGAAAATTCCACATGTAAAATTTGCACGCAGTTTAACAGATAAGACGTGTGCATCTTACACAAGTTGTTACATAGAACACATATGTCTTTTTGTTTAACTTTATAATAGTTTAAGTATCTATTTATGCATATCTAAAATTAGAAAATATAAATAACAACTAAAACTAAGTTAAAAGACACATTTATGTGTTATTTTCATTTATCAATTATGCCCTTTCAGAGGGTAATTTGTTTAGATAAATATCTAAATGATTAATCTAAATCTTACCTTTCCCTGAAAGGGCTATATACAAAGTACTTCAAGAATTTTCTTTCTTTATAAAAAGTCGTGGATATTATCGTTGAGAATGTTGTATGGACTACAAACCCTACCACCATAGGTTATGATAAAGACGTTTTTCCTAATCAAAGATTTTGATTTCAAATATTATATATATATATATATATATATATATATATATATATATATATATATATATATATATATATATATATATATAAGCTTCGAACTTTGAATATAAAACTATTGTTGATAGAGAATATTTTATCCTTTAAAGAAAAGTTTTTTTATGCAAATTTAAATTAATCGAATTAAAATGGACTATGAACTATGAGGCACCCTGTGTTATGGAATGAAGAAGACAAGAAAGAAAATTAAACAAAAACTGAATGATAAATTTTGATTGATTTTTTTTTTTTTGATTTAAATAGAAGAGTACATCTCTATTTATAAGAAACTAAATAAAATAAATAAGAAAAATATGATAGTTTTCTTATAGTTATAAGACTAAATATTCTTTAATTAATAAACCCTAGATTTAAAAGAAAATAAATAATGTAAAATATTTTTCGACTAAAAAAAGAGAAAATAAAAATAATCTACCATTAATGAAAATGACAAAATAGAAGGAAGGTAAATCTCAACATTCCCCCTCAAACTCAAGTTGGTATATCCAACTTGAGTTTGAACATTTTTTTTCTTAATTTTGTTACAGCAATCTAATAAAGTTGGTTTTCCTCATCTTCATGTTCTTCTTCCACAAGTAGTGCTTTTGAATTATCTTGAGTGTCTTTGAACTTGCATACTTTTGTGACATAACCTTTTTGTTTGCAACTTCCACATAATGCATCAGATCTCCACTAGCAAAATTTTTTTGAGTGTGTTTTCCTTTTGCAATAATTGTATGGTGGATAATCAACTTTTCTTTTTTGATGGTTCACATAAAAAATACTTTCAAAAACTTTGTCTTCCCTGTAAGCTCTTCTTTGCTCTTGTGCTTGAAGAGCGCTTATCAATTCAGCAAGAGAAATGATAGAGAGATCTTTAGACTCTTCTAAAGCGGAGATTTTGGGCTCAAATCTCTCAGAAATAGTCACCAAAATTTTTTCAACAATTCTATTGTCTTTAAAATCTTCGCCAAGCAACTTGATTCTATTGACAATTAAAGAAATTCTATCAGAATACTTAGTAATTGTCTCACCTTCTTGCATCCTAAGAGATTCAAATTCTCTTTTCAAATTTAGAATTTGATTTTGTTTGCCTCGTTCTATTCCTTGATACTACTTTTTAAGTTTTTCCCAAGCTTCTTTTGTTGTTTCACATGCAATGATTTTAGAAAAGATTGAATCAGCAACTGAATTTTGAATTACAATTTTTACTTTATATTTTTTCAATTTCTCTTCTGAATGAAGTTTGATTTCGACAGCAGAAGGACTTGCAGGGAGTGGTTGTATGGGGTTTTCTTCCTTTACAACTTCCCACAAATCATAAGGTTCAAGATAAGATTTCATCTTAACTGCTCAAATTTGATAATTTTCACCAGTGAAGGTTTGTGGGGCATTGAAAGATAGAGTATTGTTTGTCATGGTTTGAAAAACAAGATTTAAAATAATATGAGTTAAAAAGGATTAAAAATAGCCCTACGTTAAAAATAAAAGTGAGGGTTAAAAATAATCTTACGTTAAAAATAAAAGTAAGATTAAAAGTAGGTTGAAAATAGGTATGGATTAAAAAATGGATGATAGTTTTGCTTCAATAAGTTCACAGATCCATGAGGATCGGTGAAAGCTTTGATACCACTGTTATGGAATGAAGAAGACAAGAAAGAAAATTGAACAGAAACTGAATGAAAACTCTTGATTGATTTTTTTTCTTGATTCAAATAGAAGAATACACCTCTATTTATAAGAAACTAAAAAAAATAAATAAGAAAAATATGATATTTTCCTTATAGCTATAAGACTAAATATTCTTTAATTAATAAATCCTAGACTTAAAAGAAAATAAATAATGTAAAATATTCTTAGACTAAAAAAAAATAAAATAAAAATATTCTACCATTAATAAAAATGACAAAATAAAAGAAAGGTAAATCTCAACCCCCTGAAATGGTAGTCAACTATATGAATAAACACCTTTCACATTATTCAAACTATTAGTCCAGTGTCCGTACTTTACAACTGTCACGTTAATATAAAAATTTATTTACAAAAAAATAAAAAATAGAATATGCAATTGCAGTTATAATATAGTATGTAACATATATTATGATAAAAATATATAAAATTTTAGATTCGGATTTAAACCCAAAACAAATAAAAATTATACTTTATATTCTAAATATTCATATCTAAAGCATAAATAATAAGGGAGATTTTATGACAACAAAAACTTGAAATTAAAAAACACAATTGTGACAAAAATTAACATAGTAAAAGTTAGTCGAAGAAGAGAATGTGAAATCATAATGTTTTTTTTTTTTTTTTTTTATAAAAGTATAGAATTCATAAATTAAAAAGGATACGAATTAATATTATAGTATGATTTTTATATTTTCATATAGCCAATATTTTTTTTTAATTTTTTGGAAGAACCAAAAACAATAGTACTACCTTCTTTTTTTGGGTTAAGTAAACGACCCTTTTTATTTTACAACATCATACTATTTTTTAGAAAAAATAAACTGGGCTTTTTTTATTTTTTTTAATAGTCATGCACATAATATAACACCAAATAAAAAATTTATCATAAATTTAGCAATTGATTTATTTTTATTTGATTATTATAGTCAATATTCAATATATTATAAATTAAAGAGAAAAAAAGTAAAAAGACGAATTTGTCTAAAACAAAGACTTTTAACGAGGGACAAAAAATTCAAATCACTTTTCGATTTTCACACTTTTAATATATTATAGATAGATTATGGATAAAGACATTTTAATTAAGGATTGGTTAAAAGGGTCAAAAACGAAATCATTACAATTTGTCAACTTTTCAATGATTCAAAAAATATACATTGTCGATTTGGACGTTTGAATAAATTTCTGATAACAACTTTGAGAAGAAAAAAAAAATCATTTTCATTGTTTTTAAATTATAAAATTGAATCATTTTGTCCTATTATATGTGTTGGTGATAAATAAGGAAAAGTTTAGTAAGTAGAGATATTTACAACTATCTCTATTTTTCTTGTAATTTTTTTAAAGTATTACCAAAAAAAAACCCAATTACTAAACAGAAAAAGAAATGGATTTTCCTATTTGACTAATCTTATGTTTTCTTTTCTAAATGTAACAAATAAAGTTTCCCAAGGTGATTCATCTTTGACTAATAGAATGAATTTCTAGTTGACTTTTTTAATTTAAACAAAAAAAAAGATTTTCTAGTTTATTATTTTAATAAATTGTAACTTTTTATTCACAAATATCGTAGACCATTAGATTAAGATGTCATGTGCGTCAACTTGTTAACCTAGAAAATCGGTCAGTCCTTTTCCTTGACCCGTCCTTGATCATGTGCATCTAGAAGCATCTTTGCTGAGATTTTTTTCATGTAGTGGCGGAGCTAGAATTAATTTAACTAAGGCGGTTCAAAATCGAAAGAAATAAGCACACGAACTAGTAGAAGGGGTTCAACGTTAATTATATATACATAAAAAATAATTTTAACCATGTATAAATAGTATAATTTTTCATCAAAAGAGATTCAAATAAACCCCTAACCATAAAGTGGCTCAACTCCTGATCACCGTACAGAACGAGAGAGGGATATATTTGTCACGATCTAACTCCTAAGCCCATAACTCATATCGTCTACTTTGGCGCAATATACCTCACATACTTGTCCCCTGGAATATGTCATCATCTAGCTTAAAAACACGCATACCATAGAAATTTGAGTTATTCCTTATAAAGTTCTTTATTTTTTATCAGAGACTCGCCCAAAATATCCTGTACAACCCTTCATTTTATAATACTCTACAAAAAAAATCACTTTAATTAAGGTATAAATCAACTATAATCACTTAATGCCAAAGAATAAAAACCAAACTGTTTGTTGAGAGGTCCTTGTTATTCTTATTATCATAATCTTAATAAACTAAAAGCTTAAGCAAAATACTTATTATTAATCTCAATTATGTATCTTCGTTGGATGTATTGAGGAGTTAATCATGTATCTCGACAGATTCATAATCGAAAACAACGTATCATTTTTGTATGTATTATGTATCTCGACTGACCCAAAATCGAAAAAATGTATCGGGAGCTAATTATGTATCTTTTGAAAAAAAAAATGTATCTTAATTAGATGTATTGGGAGTTAATTATGAATCTCGACAAACTAAAAATTGATATTTTCAATGATTATATAAAATATCAAAAAATTATAATTAAACTCCAAACCGTCGGGATTTGTGTGATTTGTCAATTTAATTAAACTATACGCATTACTATATAATAAGGGCGGCTTCATCATTTTATGGCGAGATTGACTCAACATCACGATACACTAATTTACTAATATATCTATAGTACAAAAATAATTAAAGAATACCATCTACACGAATTTTTATGGAGCGGTAAGTATTCCAACATCTTTAATTAGAGGTTTTAAGTTTGACTTTTTCATTATATGGAATCGTCATTATTAGAAAGTATTTTACAAAACACCAGAGTAAGACTTCTCGATGTGAATTCGGGTTTAATAATACCATGTAAATATCGATCACCGGATAGACAAAGAAAACACAAAATAAGACTATGTCAACCATACTACAAAAATATTTTTCTAACTTCTAAATTCAAGATTTTTTATTTTTCAATCATATTTTATATGTAAAATGTTCAACCTATGACCAATCCATTGATGAAAAATTTTGGTGCACATGTGGTCATATCCATTAATTATATGTTCTATAGTTGTTTCTTATCTGTCCATTTACTTCATGCGGCATGTTCATTAATGTGAGAAAGGTCAATGCCATTACAATTTTTTAAAAAATTAACTCTTAAAAGTAATTAAAGACAGATTTAGAATTTTAAAAATTAGTTTTTTTGAATTATTAGATTCTTAAATGATAATTTGTACACATTAAATTAGTTTCTTAGAAAAAAAATACTACGTTTATGCTAAAACTCTGTAGACCTTAGTTAAAAATCTACCTTCAACCTTGACCGCAACATAAAGAATTTGTACGCTATTAGTGCATTTTATTAGAAAATTTACTTCATTTGTTGGTTATTAATCTCCTTTTTTGATTATATGTAGTTATCTTTTAGGTGACTTAATAGTATATAAAAGAATCATTTTATAGAAACTAAACTCATTTTAGAATTGGTTAAAGATGATGGCGTAAGATCCAAAAAAATATAGACCATTGAATTTTCATAAAATAAACATAAAAAATTGAAGAAATTAAAGCTACTTAATAAGAATCAAGATAGATCTCAATATATTCCATTAAAGATTAAAAAATGCATATTCCACATTAATTGGACAAACTTAAGCTTGTTTGAATTTCAACTTGGTGTGTTTTTATAATTAAATATCTGAACACTTCCCTGTGATTTTTTTTAAAATAAAAGTATTCTTTTATTCTCGACTTGATAAGTATTGTTAATGTTCTAGCAAATAGTTTGACTTACCAGTCAAACGGGTTGGGCCGCCTGGCCCATTTAAAAAAATCGGCCCAATTTGATCCTGCCTGGTCAGTTCATAGGCTGTAGGGTATCAGCTTTCGGATCGGGTTATTTTTTATTTGGGGTCCGATTAACCCAGCTCGAACCAAGTCCGATTCAGGCCCCCCGATTAACTGACCCGATTCATTTTTTTTTATTTTGGAGATTTGGGCCAACTAGCCGTTGGCTCAACGGCTATATAGCCATTTTTGGGTCCAAACCCGTTTGGACCCATTTATTAATTTTTTTTTTTTTTAAAAATATGTTTTAAATCCCCCAAAAAATTCTATAAATACCCTACACTTTCAAATCATTTTTCACACAATTTTTCATTCTCTCAAATCTCAATTCTCAATTCTCAAATAT